>PVJX010014029.1:0-45915 GCA_004027295.1 Dolichotis patagonum
TGCTGTTACACATGTAATTGCACCTTCTGTACAAAGAAGAATTGAAAAGAGCTTTTCTTAAAAGAGAGAAGGAATATTATCATGTTCAGTATTAAGAGTCAAAAGAGTTAACATGTATTATCTATAGCTAATCCTTGTATCAGCCTTAAGAGTATGGCTATAATTTTCTCAGATATTTTTTCTTTTGCAGTTGAGAAAATTTAATCTCAAAAAGATAAGGAGTCTTGTTTCAAATTACATATTACTTAAATTTAATCTATGAATAATCTTTGCAGAACAACTATAATTATCCTTATTTTGCAGATAAGGAAATTGAGGTTCAAATAGACTAAATGCCTTTCTTTAAATCACAAAGGTGGAAAGAGACAAAGAGCGCACTCAAATCTATTTTTATTTGACTTCAAAAATTGAGCTCATTACATGTAGGCAAATAGGTCTGGCTAGTAGGAAACTGAATGAAAACTGGACTTGATTTCTGCTTTTCAGAAGCTGGTTTATGGAATTAGGAAGAGAATGTTTCAGGAAGGAAGGGAAACAGTGAAAGTGAACGATTGAAGGAATGAAAGGAAGGAAGAAATCATGGAAGGGAAAGTAAAAAGGGAAGGAAGAATGCAGAAAGTTTTCTAATAAGTCTGTTAGCTTCCCTTTGTACAAGAAAAGACAGGCTTTTGAGAGTTGCGTGAATTTCTACTGTGTACTGTTTCATAAATCTGACATGAGAAACCATTATCACTGTCAATATAATGAACAAGTCATCACTTCAAAAATTTCTTTGAGAAGTTATCTAGCTAGGTGAGGGTCATTGCTTTATATTAATACTATCATGTTCTGACTAGTGTAATTTAAAAATTACTATTGAAATTGAGTGGAATAAATTTCTTTCAAAGCCTGTTTTGACTATTCTAGGTCTTCTATATCTCAACACAAATTTTAGAATCAATTATAAATTTCTAAAAACATTACTACTAGAATTTTGGTTAAAATTGAATGGAGTCTTTAGATCAGTTGAGAGAGAACTGTGATCTTTTAAATTTTTGTATTAAAAAAATCCCCAAAAAATGAAGGCCTGGAATTTAGCTCCAGTGATTCAACTGACGCTTGGTAAGCATCAGTTTATGAGTTCAACTCCCATTAGAAAAACAAAAAAAGAAAAAATGATACAGAGTTTCAAAAAATAGTAGGAAATTAGCACTAGTTAATATATTACATATTTTTTATCTTGGAAGTAGTTGTTCAGGTTATAAGATTTAGGCATGAAAAAATAATGAACAATCAGACAATGAAAGCATGAACTGTTCTTTTTGATGAATTTACGGAGATAAGTAGTATAATAATGTTGTGTCTTTAAACTCATCAACATGGTATGGGTCTTCTTTAATTATGTTTTAACTTAGCCAAATTTTACAGATTGCAGTTCTAAATTCCTTTACATTTTTGTCAAATTTAACCACAAAACTCACATGTTGCTATATTGCAAATAGTATTTAAAGATTTTATATTTCTAATGAATTTCTGCAACCATAATCAATTTATAATACTAATTATGTATTGTGTAAATTTTACAAAGTCACTTTTCAGATTATCTTAGGTTTTAGTAAATAATTTTAGATTTTCTATAAGTAATGTCACGTGATTAGAAACAATTTTTTCTATATCATTTTCAATTTGGATGACTTTTGAAATGTTGCTTTTTTAATGACCACAACTTCAAGTAAAAGGCTAAAAATAGATAGAACATCCATCATACCATGTTCTTGATTAAGGACACCATTAATCTCTTCCTCATTTTAATAGTTTCCATCCGTTTTTTAAAAATTGACTTATACCTCTGAATTTTTATTTTGGATTTTGGATCCATTTTCGATGGCTCATTTTGGATTTTGTCAATATTTTCTTAATCTACTGTGTTGTTTCCATATTTTTTTCATATGAATATGGTAAATTACATTATTTGTTAAGCAATCCTTGAATTCCTGGAATAAAATCATTTGTCATTCAAGTTGTAACTTTTTTATATAGTTTTGGAATTAACTTTCTGAGATTTTGTAAATTTTTACTTATAATAAAGGAATAATTTAAGCATCATGAATATTGATGTATTAGAGATTTACTATGAATTTTCTGTAGGAGTTTATGCAGACTTGTTATAATTTCTTTCTTTAAACTTTCTAGAAATTGTCATGAAGCTATTTAGTGATGCTTGATATTTAATGATTTTTTAGATTGTATTTTTGAAAGACCTTGTCCACATCATTATACATTTTAAAATTAGTAGCATGAAGTTGTTGACAAATTTTTATCAATCTATTCACATAGAGGGATTTTTCCTTTCTTTTCTGATTTTAGTAATTAATTTTATCATTTTTGCCAGTGTGTATGTTAAACAATTTTTTATCTCATAGAAGAAGAAAGTCTTATGTCTTATGAAAGAAAAAGAAAATGAAAAGAAAAATAATTCTTAGATGAAAGTCTTAATGTTCACTATTTTTTCTACTTTATTAATTCTCTCATTTTTATTATTTCCTTTCTATTACTTTTCATCTCCTTATCTAGTTTCTTAAGTTTGAGAATATTTATTTGATACCAGCTTTTATTTTGTGATACTGGTGTGTAGTGTTGTAATTACTGCCTTATTTCCACAAATCGTGACAGGGATGTTTTTATTATTATTTAACTTAAAACATTGCCCTGTGTCTCTTTTGAATTTTTTTTTGACTCATGGGATAGGCCAACATTTTATTTAGTTTTCAAGAACTAGAGAATTTTATAGAGTTGGCCATTACTGAGTTTCAATCTAATTTTGTTGTGATTAGATAATATAATTTTTTATGACAAGAATCATTTCAAACTTACAGAGCCTTATTTTGTGACCTAGAATATGGATAAATGTTCTATATGGCTGTGTCCATGTATAAAAACATGTATTCTATACCTGGGTATTACATTTTATTAATGTCAGTATAACAGGTTGGTTAATAATGTTTCAATCTTTAACATGCTTACTCATATCCTTTCTCTTTGAAAGAAGTTTACATAAAATTCCATCTGTAATTATGAAATTTATTACATTATTACATTGTTTTGCAAGTCTATCAGTTCTTTATGCATTATGAAGCTGTGTTATTTGTACATTAATATTTAAGGCATTGGCTTATTAGTTGTAATTATTATTATAATAGTTCCCTCAAATTTTACAGCATATATTTTTAGTTTATCACAGACTAGTGTCAAATGAAATGATACTACTTCATATACAAAATAAGAGCCTTGAAACTGTATTTTTTGATTTCTACCCTCCTGGACTTTGTGTTTATGATTGTCATACATTTCACTGCTACATATGTTAAAAATTGCACTGTCTTAATAATATTTTGGATTAAATAGATATTAACTCCTTAACAAGTTTAAATAAAAATAAATGTCATTGCTTTACCCATGAAGTTACCTGTTGCAGTGCAATTTTTCCTTTGCATAATTTTACATTTCCATTTGGTGTACTTTTCTTTCTGCTTGAAGCATCAGTGATTTTATTATAATATGAGTTAGTGATGATGAGTTGTTTTCAGTTTTGTAAACCAAAAATGGCATCAAACTTTCATTTTGGAAAATAGATTTTGTTGAGTACATAGGTCTCAAATTATTGCTTTATTTTTCTTTTATTCTTTTTTATACTTTATAAATAGAGAGTTGTACTTTCTCTCATTTACATTGCTATTCTCATGCTGGTTCTTCTATACATCATTTATTCTGTATTTTTTCTGATTTAAGGTTTTTTATTGTTACTGTTTTTAATCAATTTAATGGTATGTATTTATGTCACTTTTTTCAATGTTTCTCATGTACAGGGTTCATCAAAGCCTTTTGTATTTATGTGTCTGTATTTTTGGAATATTATACATTCAAATATTTCCTCACTCTTTTCTTAGTACTCAAATTATAAATTTATTAGACTATCAAATGTCTCTGCTTCCTTTTAATTTTGAATAGTTTATTATTGCATCTTTAAGTTCACTAAATTTTTGTTCTACACAGTTTAATCTACCACTAATCCTATTCATAACATTTTCCATCTCACACATCATAGTTTTCATCTGTAGAATTTCATTTGTGTTTATTAGTATCTTTCATGTGTCCTAATATTTTACATGCAAAAGTAAAATTATAAAACCTTTTTACATCCTCTTGTCAGTATGTTCTACTAATTATGTTAGTTCTGACTGATTTCGTTACTTGTGAAGGTTGCTATTTTCCTGATTCTTTGAATTACTGATCATTTATACTCAGATGCCACATGTTTTACCTTTTTGGTGTTTGATATTTTTTTACTTATATAGATATTCTTGAGTTTTATCCCACAATGGAATTGAATAACCTGAAAATGGTTATAGTGTTCTGTAATTTGCTACTGTTACATTATAAATGTACTCGAATTGCCAAAAACCTGTGGCTAATTATTCCATGCTAATGAGCCTAGTTCTTTTCATGATACTCCAGAGTAAGAAATCTTGAATTTTCCAGTCTGACTGAAGGGAGCTGACACTATTCCTGTCTCTCTGTCATACCAGATACTGTTCCTAATAGTCCTTTAGGTAGTAATACCTTAGCTTACTCTATTTTTCTCATAATCATGCATTAATTATCATTCAGCTAAATTATACAGGTTCTAAAATACCTATGTTTTTCTCTCTGTTCATCTTTCTCTTCTTTCATACTCTACTTTGTAATCAAATCTACATTTTGTTAACATTCGATTCAGTTCAATTCCTGAATTCCATCTCCTTTGCATCCTGAAGACCATCTCAAAGCATTGCACTACAGCAATTAACTCTTTTGTGTTGTTTCCTGTACATCATTATCTTTCAGTGTCTACTGTCTATTGCTTTAAAAATGTTTTTACTTTTTAAGCATAAGTGTAATTAAGTCTTGCTACCTCAATTTGATTGGAAGTAGGAATCCCCCAAGGTAGGTATTTATACAAAAAGAATAAACAATGGTGTCAAAAACATTTTGTGTGAGGTAGTAGAAAGTAAAAATAGTTTAATATTTCCCTGTCCTCAGCCTGATGTAAAAGGTTAATTATAATTATTTTTATGCTTTCTGGTATTAATTCAGTTTTACAGGTATTCTTATGGTAAACTAAGTCATGCTTTTATATATATAATTACTTGAAGTACAAGATGCAGTACTGGAACTGGTTTGGATACTGGCATATGTGTCAAGCATTAACACTTTCTGGGCATAAGATTTCAGATGTCATTTGATATCTGGTTGCAAGTTCCACTTTCTTCATCTATAAAATGTTGAAAATAGTACCTGCCTGACTCACCTTATAGGTCTGGTATGAAAATTATATTGAGAATCTGTCTATAAGTAATATTTTAATATATAAAGTAACATATAAATGGATAGAGTAATATATTAATCTAGGGGCCATTATTAAAATTGTGTCAATTACAATTTAAGTCCTTTAAAGATGCAAAACATCAAGGGTGGGGATTTAGCTCAGTGGCATAACCGCCTGCCTGGCAAGCACAAGGTCCTAAGTTCATTGGTGCAAAAAAAAAAAAATTGTCTTCAGCATCATCTGCTCAGCTCATTTATACAGATCTGTAGTGAATAAAGTGCCTCTGAAATTCTCCATTCTTATTTTCTGAGATTCACAATGGAGTAATAGAAAACTATTGGGCTTGAAAGTGAAATTTTTCTAAACTACATTCAAGTTTTGCTACTGTATTTTCTTAAAAATTTTGCAACACTCAATTTTCTAATCATTAAAATGTAAATATTAATACCAACTTTGTGTGTTTTTAAAGGCAAAAATATAATAATGTGTGGTACAATGGCACAAGTTAAGTATACACTGATGTTATTCTAAAAAGTTAGCACTATTTCATTAAAAGGACCATATGGACATGATTTCATTCTAAAGCAATGTTTTCCTTTCTAAGCAAAGCTCAGTACTCAGACATCAAACTTCAGTCATCTTTGAATGCTTCCTATCTTTAAAACTTCACATCCAATCAGTTCATCAAGCGTTCACATCTTTTCTTCCAAGTTTTGTTCCTCTCTTCTCTGCCTTCATTTTCCCTTCATTGGTGACTCAGTTTCCCCTCTCTCATGTGTTACTGCAGCAGAATCACAGCACACTTCTCTCTGAGTTTTCTCTGCAGTAATCCATGCATTAGATTGGGTCCTATATTCTGACACTATAGCTCACTGCATCACCACAGAAAATATTTAGTTGTTCATTTTAAAATTCATAAAATCCAAATTCTCTTGACTAACATAGAGATATCTCCTCAACTGGTCACTGTCTTTCTGCCTACATAATTCCACATACTCCCGTGTAGGCTCTAATCACTCTGGGTGATCAAACATGCATCTTGATCGTGGTGGTAAAGTTTACTGTTTGGAATTTTCTTACTCTCAGGTACATCGTTTGTCCAATCTTTTATTAGCCTGGTCGAACAAGAGCTGCTACTTACACAGTATTCACAACAAATCAGTCATTGTTCCAAGAAAATTGTTTCATACCATCTCATCTCATCATGCAGCATATAAGCTGTAATATCACGCAAAGAAGATTTTTGACATTTTAACTTTTTTCAACTTTTATTTTTATTGGTACATATTTTGGAGTACATAATCATTGTATTCCTGTGGGCAGTTGATCCATGTGGATTTTAAAACCAAGAATTTAGGCATGTTTAACTATCATTTTAAAGGTAATTAACACTGAATTCTAAAACAGGGTTCTGATTACAGGTCTGACTCAAAGAATATGCTATGAAAACTATAACTGCCTCTGTTCAACCCAAGATTTTCCCAGATTCTCATATGGCTTCAATTATTCCATTTTTTAAATTATTCCATTTTTTAATGTGATATGAATTTTGCAATCAGCTTTGCACTTTGCCTTATGCTTCCAACACTTTCCTTATGAAACAAATTTTCTGTGACAAAGATCATTTTTATTCTTAGTTCAGATTTTGTCATCAAGCAAACATAGATTCAAATTCCAACCCTTTCACTTACAAGTTAACTCATCCTGAAAAAATCATTTGCTCCAACAAGTGTAAAATGGAATTAATAGTAATGCTCACTTCTTTACTACCATGTTCACATTCATATGTTACGGGTAAAAAGTAACTGTGCCTGGGAAGCACTAATAATACTGTGGAGCATGTAACAAAAGTCAGTGTCTTCTAGAAACTGTTATTGCTACTATTATGGATAGCATTAACACTAGTCTGTTTCTCCATATCAGTCACATTTAACAACTTCTAACTACCTTCCTTCTTTGATGCTGCATAGAAACCAAATGATTGATCTAAATATTAGAAGGATGCAATTAGCTTTGACATCTTTAACCTTACCAGTATTCTTCCAGATGTCGGACTTCATTCCCATAAGCAGTGATTTACAACAAATGACACATTTATGAATAACCCTCAAGGAGGAAATTTCTTCTGATGAGAAGCAAATGATGTTTCTATTGAAATGTAAAATGATTCTGCTAAGATGAATCCTTTCCGCAGAAATGTCAAAGTAATTAATAAAAATAATTAATTTAATATAAAATGATGCCAACTGCTTAGAAACAATAGACACATGTGCATAGGTGTATGACTTATTGTCTCTTAGAAAGTTAATTCATTAAAAGCCATGTCCATTTACAGATATATCCATATTATAAGGAAAACAAATATGACAATAAAGAGCAAGAACTATAAAGTTAATAAGAATTCTAGAACTTAGATACTTTGAGGCAAAAATGAAAAAAAGACAACAATCCAGTGCCCTCTTTCAGTCTCAGTGATTGTTTTGAGCCCTGAGCAGCAGCTAAGTAGGAAAGCAAAAGACAGGGTCCAAGCTGAGTTCAAATAGGTACTCTGATGCGGAGTCATCACAGCCCCGACCTGTCAGTGGGTGTAAAGCAACGTACATTTGTAAGTACTTTAATGGTATAAAGCATAAAGAATGGTGCATAGCACATAATAGTAATAAATACATTAGCTCTTTTAACACTTAGAATTTTTGTCAGCAGTTCTTTAAAAATGGTTCCCAAAGCAGCACCACACTGTTGTCTGCACCTTGCTGCAAAATCAGATCATGGAGCTATACCTCCAGGGCTACTGAATCAGAAACTCAGGAGCCTGGGCCAGGCAATCTTTACTTTAGACCCCTAAATAATTTGGGACCTTTAAAATGAATATCATTACCACACTACCAGTTTACGAAAATCAGGGTCCAGGTTCATTCTTCACCTGAAACTGCACATAACAGTGATAAAAATTGGTTTCAGCTTAGGGCTGTCAAACTCCCTAATTCAGTGTGTCTTCTGTGATAGTCTGTCCCCGGGGAAAATCTGGAAATAGGACACCTGACTCAGCCAAGGCTAGAGCAAGGGTTGGAGTACAGACCGGAACTGGAGGTTCCTTGTCCTGAAAATGACTCAGCTTGCCCAACGGAAAAGGTACATCAGGGCTTGACAGCAAGCCCCCCCCCCCCAACAATGTTCAAGACCGATGCGCTACACAGATGGTTGTGGAATCAGGAGCTAAAGAGTGGAGATTATGACCAGGACATAAGCTGAGAGTTGAAGCCTTCCCTTGATATCATGCATCTAAACCTCAATAGAGTAATCAAGTCTAGCTTTTAAACCTTAGAACCTTTTTCATAGCCATTACTTTGCTTTAAAAGATGGAAGACTTCAAATACGTCAAATACAAGGATCTTCATCCTAGAATGTCTACATGACATCTTTATCACTATTCACATTCTTAGCTTTTGTTTGTAAGTGTTCATATGTTAGTGTATCAGTAGAATCCTCTCTAATTAGCTCAAAACATAATAATGACTGTAATTAAAAATCTAGAAAATTTAAGTAAACAAGTGACTTTATGCTTCATACTTGCTATCTAACTTTCCTGCTTTAGTTTTCTTTCAGCATGTAATTAAGCATCATATATATATAATTTATATATCATATATATAATTTATATATCATATATATTCATTTCTTAAGTGTTTAGCAATTTCCAGCTAATTTTTATAGTGTATTGTTCTCATCAGACTGTCTCCCCAACTCACTTATACAAACAATTATGAGTTTTCTACGTGTACAATGCTTTTGATTAGACTAGCTGTTAATTGATAATGTTAGTCATAATAATCTGAAATGAAATCTTTGACTTTTGAGTTTTATTAAATAATATATGTGTAAATGAGAGAGAGAGAGAGAGAGAGAGAGAGAGAGAGAGAGAGAGAGTTCAGAGACAATAGTCTGGCTGAGGATTTTGCCAAACACATAATTATGCCTTCTTAAGACAGCCATTACCCTGAGATAGAAGAATGATTTGCATAATTATGTCAGGATGTCTATTAGTCTTATATATGTTAGGAATACGAAAGATAGTAAAAGTAAACTTACACAAAAAATGATAACCATTTTGTAGAAAAAAATGGTTACCCAATAACTAGGTGGGTCATATGTATGGCAGAGGCAAAAGCAATGTTTCCCGTGAGCATAGAGGAGGATGGAGTTAAAAATCAAAGAGATAGAGTGGTCAGGAAAGTTTCTGGAAAGCGAGGTGACTTTAGTTACTTATGAATCATACCACTATATTAATGTACTCCATAAAAAAATCTGGTCAAACATTCATTCTAGAGCTTAATTAGTCTGATAGGCTCAAGATTCCTTGGCAGCTTTTGGAACTAGAGACAACCCAGTATCCTGGCTTCCCTCCTCTTGTGTTGCATTAGATGAAGCTCATTCCATTGGGTTAGCCTTTTATGACGTTATTGATAAAACCTTGCTAAGAAAGCTGATATAATTAGGAAATCGGATAATAAAACTGAATCACAAATGAAGTGTTACATGGTTCAAAGTTCTGTGGCAGAAAATATCAGTTCTGCATTCACATGAGCAAACATTTCTTACCATATTGTCCTCACAGCAAGGCGGGCTGACCAAAGGCTTAGCCTATCACTACGATGAGATGGCTCTGAATCTTGGTGACTACCAAGATCAACAAAGCATTGTGCTTGAGACTTTATTGTGTCAGCATCATGAAGACATGTAATAACTTACATGCTGTTTTCTGATTATTAAAATACCTCTCCATTATTTAAAAGTACAACCTACATTACAGTTTTAAAATCATCAATAACATCCTTACCTTGAGATCACAATCATACTGCTTTTCAAATATTATGACACAATACTGTTCTATTTATGTGCTGCCTTTATTTCACTAAGCATAATTTTACTATGATGGAGAAAAAATTTCAATGCTACTTCAAACTGTAGTAAACTACCATTACTGAATTTGAATATTTTCCTATGCTTATTGATTATTTGTATTTTTTCTTTGCCTACTATATTATAGTTTTCATATTTTGGGGGGTGAAATCTTATTTCTTATACAAAAAATAATAAAACCATGGATACAGATTTTCAAAACAACATGATATATTAACACTAGTTAATGTATTATATAATGTTGTCTTCAGACTAGTTCAGATTGCAAGATATATACATAAATAATGATCAATTGAATAATGAAAGCACAAACTGTTCTTTCTGAAGAACTGAGATTAGTAGTATAGTTATCTATCTCTTATTTCAATGAATATACATATAATTACCTATGTACATACATATATATATATATATATATATATATATACAAAAAAATTTTCCTTCTTTCTTTTCTCCTTTCCCCATCTCAGTCATTCTTTCCTTTTGAGCAGTTTCTTTCTCTTTCATTTTTAGATTATCTATTGTACATTTGGATCTTATTTACTCTTTCAGTTATCTATACTAGGGAGACAATACTATAGTTACATATGCAAATCTGATTTATTTCACTTATAAGTATGATCTCTAGTTGCATTCATTTACCTATAAAAGCCTCAAGTTTATACTTGTTTATATCTGAGTAATACTCCATTGTATAAAATACTACATCCTTTTTATCCGTTCTGTGGTTGATAGGCATTTGGGTTGTTTCCAAGATTTAGCTAATACAAAATATTGTTCTATAAACATGAGTGCCCATATATCACTTTTCTATGATGTTTTTAATTCTTCTTGGAAGATTCCCAGAAAGGGAATAGTTGAATTGCATTGTTTTCTTAACACAATTTGAAAATTTACATGTTTAGAAACATTTATATGTATATATCACTATTGTTTATTTTTATATTTTATTTATAGTATACTTTGATCACTAAAGCTTTTTAATAATTTATTGTTCAATTTTTTCTTTATGATTCTATATTTTTCTTTAAAAATTAGCAGGATTTCTTGCTAAGATCTATCTATCTACCTATTTACCTTTACTTATTTACATTGTTTTTATGGTTTAATAAAGTTATTTAATTGCTAATGCCATTTGGAATTTATTGTCTTATGGAATGAGGCAGGGAGTAAAATAGCTTGTTATGGGTAACAGTTATTCAGTTCATTAACTGAATACTCTGTCATTTCTCCAGTGTTTTAAAATGGTCTTTGCTGTTTTGACTTCGTTGGATATTCCCATGGAAAATATATAGGAGATGGGGCAGTTATATGAGTAGGCTAGTGGTTATCTAACTCACAGCACCTGGGGAGTTTTTTATATAATTTCCATAATGTGTTTTTACTGATTTCCCAAATTTCTGCAAGTCGAGTAGGTCATAAAATTGCTAAGTTGAGCTAGTGCTTTAAAAATTCTGTTACAAGTGCTTAATGGAATTTAATAATGAGGTCATTTAAAAACTGGTTCTATGAGATGTACTCTTTCTTCTGTAAGAATAATACACATATTTTAATGGTTAAATGGAGTCTATTTTGATGTTCAAGTTGAGCTGAAACTTTGATTTGCAAATCAGGTAAGAAATCTGAAAGTATGCTAGCTGTGTTTGCAGGTAATTTTATCTATTGTAAGGCAGAAATCTTTATGTATTACCATATCAAAAACTTGGAAGATAGACAATTTCTTATCTATATTAACTAGAAAACAAAAATACCAACTGCTGATTATCTGCAGTTTGCTCTCCATGCCAAAGGCTGAAAATCGTTTGCCTGATTTGTGAGACTTGTGAATAAATAAATCTACAAGATTTTCTGTTTTTTGCTGAATAAAGTATTAACTATGTTGCACCTGAAGCCACATATGCATGGAATTCTTGATAGTATTTGAAAGTTTGAGGAGGAAATGGTACTCATCAATACTCAGAATACCTCCTATCTTATAAAGTCATTAACGGTGGTGACCTTAAAGAAGGTGTTTCATCTCTTTGTGCCCCATTTTCCTTACATGAAGCATAGACACATTGTGGTGCAGTTGTGGTTAAATGACATCACACATGTTAATTTTAAAAGAAAATTTTATTATCTACAGGCTATGCAAATCACTCTTGGTGAGAGTAACACTAATTATGACTTATAGAACATTTACTATATGTCAGACACTGCACCAAGTAATTGGCATATGAAAATATGTGTGATATTTATTACCACATCTTGTAGGATGAATACTGCCATTACTCACATTTCTTATAAAGGAGAGAGGAATCTGAGCACAGAGAGTTTAATACTGTGAATAAGTCTGTAACCTATGAATGGCCAAACTTATAACCTGAAACACTGCATTTAACTACTAAGCAACACTGATGAACTGAGAATGAATTTAACAAAATGCAATTGTTTGTAACCTAATGTGCTGAAATTTTCAAATGGCATTTCTCTGAGATACACAGTTAGTTGATTTAAAAAACATCCAATGTTTCCTTGCTTAAGTGTCAAACAGTACATTATATTTTGTAACTTTCAATCATCCTTTGACATTACTGCAAAATGAGTGCCTTGGAGATATTTATAGGTAGTGGTCAAATTAACACAGTGACCATAAAGAAAGAATCTGACATGCCAGGTCTAGCACAGAGTAGTTTGAAAGAGTCAATCCAACCCTAGTTGGGGTCAAGTCCTAAATTTACAAAGGGATACATTATTCTCTCTAGTGATGAATCAGTTGTGGATACTATTTAGGAATGGAGGAAAGTCCAGTAGTGAAGAAAATACAGCTTTGAGGTTAGATTACATTTCAGGAGACCTCAGAATCCAATACTGAACTCAGGCAAGTTATTTAACTTCTATATGTTTCTAATGTTTATGTATAAAACAGAGTCATTGATCACTATTTCACACAATTTCAGTATGTGAGTAACATTCACGGCAGGGAATGTCTGAACTGTATGTTAAGTGCTTTGCAATAGGTAGCTTAGAAAAAAGGAGTCCTGAGAAGATTTTTTTTCAGAGTCATATGTGTTTTTCATTTGATTATTTTATGGTGGCTGAGTAAATATTGTTTATAATAACATTTCCGATGTCTTAATGGACACAAAACCTGTACAGTCATCAACTCTTACCTCTGGCCTATAGCTATCCATTTTAGTTCAAAAACATATTGTGACCGATCACTAGGTTTAATTAAATGAATTTAAATTATTAACTGAGTACCTTAGGGTGAGTTAGTGAAGTGCAATCTGTGGGGAAAAAAGTCTTTCTTGAGGATTTACTAAACTACACATGCAAAAGATTTAGTGTAGTGCTGTATGCAAAATAAATATTCTAGCAATATTAGCTATTATTTCATGTTTCCTCAACTTCCCTCCTGAAAGTCCTAATAAACCTCATGCTCTTTGATTATGCTACATCTAGTATATAATCGTGAGACAAAAATGTTAAATATAGAAAATATCTACAAAATTATATTCTGGTTTGTAGATGGAAGACTGAGGTCTAGAGACACATTGCAATTTGCCAGTGTCATCAACCTAGCCGGCAGCTACGCTGAAACACTACACAGAACTCTTAACATCCAGGTGCCGTTCAAGAAACACTGGCTATTATTTTATAAACTTACATCTTGCTTCCCACTTTTACAACCTTGAATTTGCTGAATATTAGTCTTAATTCTCAAGTGAAGGGTGAAACTTGATGATTGTCTACAAAAGAAGGATTAGAGATGTACCTGGAATACACAGGATCACTGGTACTTGTTTAAGAACTTGCATATCCACAAATAATGAATAAGAAAACCTGCAGTCTAATAAAACACACCACATAGAATTATATACCAGACACATGGATGCCTACTCCATCAGGTTAAAATAATTTTACCTGTTAATTTCTGATGGAAGGCCTGGGGAATAGGGAATGTTAAATGCAGTAATGATTTTTGGATTAATCATCCTAAATCTTGTGAACAGCTACAAAAGCAGGGGCCACAGCACTGACTGCCAATCTCAGTCCCCACCCCAACCCCCAAACAAATTTCTCTGCTGCTTTCTTAAGTGTACAGCATAGATTGTGGCTAGTTTACAGCTGAGAGTCCAATAAATATATGACTAAATTTATTCATCTACAATGCAGTGGATTACATGATACTCTCTTTCTTTTGTGTGGGGACACAAATTATGTGTGTGTGTTTGCTGTCTAAAAGAATCACAATGACTAGAGCTACTAATGGATATGTTTCTCCAGGTTTGGCTTTGGAGAAGAGCTCTCCAGGTGAGGTAGTGGCTTGTGGGACAGAGGTTATATTCCTTTACCTGTGACCACAGTGCCTATCAAATTGTATCTCTATCACACAGCTTTCAGAAATACTGCTCTTTTCTATTTTTCTTTTGTTTATTCATTTAGGTAACAGAGCCTCCTGAAAGTAGTGCCTGAATGCTTAAGCATCCTTTATTGATTTTCTTAGTTTTCTATACACCTTTGCATGGTATTTGCATAAACCTTTTCAATTAATTTTTTTTAGTATGCCACTTGTTTCTGTCCAGGATTCTAATCATTTGACAGGGCTCAATTTTTAAGAAAAGTGCTGGAAAATTCTCATCGATATAATTATAATCAGAGCTTCAGTTTTAAAAAATATCATGCATAGCAGAGGGGAAAAAGGCCCAGGTAAAGCTTTTAGTTCCCCAAAAGTATGCCTTCTTAACCAATTATTCTATATTTCAGATAGAAAGAATTTAGTATATATTATCCAGGCTGTTGGGCATATGTGAGTCATTTCCTTTCACTTGATGAAATCCAAAAAATGTCCGCATTTAGTTCTTCCAGCTTCTTGATAAATTTTCTATTTGCTTGAGAGTCTTGTAATGAATGGCACGTCCTGAGGTTAGTATGATCTGTGTGAGGAAACCGCTTCAATTTGTTAACAAGCAAAGGGAGAAAGAGAAACAAAGTTTTAGGAAGTTGCAGAGCTCTCTCATCTAACACAATTTCCCCCAAATATTCAACAGTAAGCATATTTATGGGTGAAAGAAATAATTCATCAATGTTTACAGGTGCTATTTAAAAACCTACAAACTAAGTTCATCTACAATTCATGGGTGACTGAGATGCCATTTCATATGAAAATTTAGGAATTTTTGAAAAAAACTTTTTCCTTCATTAAATTTTTATTTTAATTTCTCTTGAAAATATGATCTCTTCAAGGATCTTTAATCAATTCCATCAAACAGGAATAAAAATATTTCATGATTTTGATAATTTTTTAATATTGAAAAGAATATGTTCATTTTTTATGACAAAATGAATGAATTGAAATTACCTCTTTCCTTACCATAGAAAAATATGGGGAGATTATGAGTAACAACTTTATGAAAGAGATTAATCTACTGCTCTGTCCTAAAAAATGAAAGAAAAAGCCCACATGGATATTGTCTATGTAATACATTTAACCCTAAAATAGGCTTTTATAGCTTCTTTCTTTCTCCTAAAAACAAACAAGAATTTAAAGTTAAGCAGAGATAAAGTTCTATATAACAATATTACATTTAAAACCTCAGAAGAACAGGACAATTTTTAAAATTTAATTTAACAAATGTCATTATTACAAAATAAGCAGCATGATTCTAAGACATGGTTCTTCATTTATACAATAGAACTCATTAATGTAGTCTCACATTACATGTTTTCATGATATTCATGGTCCTTTTGTTCCCCTTTAAAAGTTTGGGTTTTAAATCACAGCTCAAGCACCAGGAAGCAAGATGGGGCTATTAGATTTAGCATCATATATTTTCCCAAGCGGTATACACAGCACTTTTTAAATATGTATGCAGCCCGTTTTAGACTGTAATCTCTTTTCAGTTATTTATACCACTGACGGCTTTAGATCCTTATTTCTGACACTATAATTTAATGCCATGACACAAACCCTAGATTTACAGTTTCCACTGTTGGCCTGAGAGTTCCATTCACTTTCCTCTGATACAGTGAATTCAGTGGAATTTCGCAAGAGAATTTGGTGAGAATACTTTTAATATACAGTACATTTTGTACAGTCACTGTTGACTTCTCTACCATCAGAGAGGTGCTTTGACCCTATATTTTAAAACACATCCTTGATATTCTAAAATTAGAATTCTGCAGTTTATTTACACATGATCATATCCTGGTCACTGAAGATTTGATATGAGCATATAGAAATTATTTAACTCCTTAAACATTTGTTTCTGCATCTGCAGAATAGGCATGAAACACCTAGTTGGTGAGTTGTTGAATTTTTGCATGTACATAACACAGTACAATATCTGACACATGCCAAGAGGCAGCAGAAAATGTGAAACTGGTAGGTATGTGCTACTCAACTTCAGGAGCACCATTACCACAGGTCATGAAAAGGAGGATTTCTTCTAAAATCCTTCCACTTGTAGCCTTCCTTTGACCTAGAACTTCTAGGAATTGATTAAAAGAAAAAAGTGAAATAGAATGAATATTTGTGAAAGTCCTGTGCTGTAGTACCATTTGAATAAATAAGCAGAAACAATTTAAACATTTACTGAGTTACTTAAATAAATTATGCTGTCTACAAATAATGAGATATGTACTCTGCAGCTGTTATAAAAGAGTGGAAAACAGAATGTACTGACATTCCATATCTTCTACAGTGTACTAATTGACAAGAAAAAATTATAGGCATTCACAGGTATCAAGACTGAATAGTTTTAGAAATATTAGGTACATAAGTATGATTGAACTCAAAACACTAACCTGTTAACAAGTGATTTTATTTGAAGTGTGAAACAAGACATTTGTCATTTATTAAATATTCAAATTCTATGTTGTTTCACAAAATTTGTTTACCAAAACATTTAATCAATACATAGCTGGGTGTGATATTTTTACTTAAACCATTTAATTAGCACATATTGTTTATTAAATAAAATGTGGAGCCTTCATAAATTATATCCTTTATTGAATGCTTTTATTGTTTATATCCTTTACTGTTATTACTCCCCTGCCACATATTGCTAAATAACAGAGAGTAATCAGAGTTATAATCATATTGTTGGATAGCTCACTTTTGTTTACTCCTGTTTTGTTTATCTTTTTTGCATACTTTAGTAACATCCTTATTATCATAGCTATTTCTGTATCCATCTCTCATTACATATTTTGATCATGAACAAAACCACTGACACACTGACTAGCAAACAACAGTTCCATATAAATGCTCATTGGAATGAAATACGTTGTAGCAGCATTTTGGAAAGTTAACAGACCAGTGTGAACACACACACACACACACACACACACATTTCAAGCAGTATTAGGGTATAAACTGAATCTTGACCTGTACAGTATCAAATTGAAAGACTGTTAGTTTTAAACTGCTTATCATTTGTGAACAATTATTATTACCATTAAATATGTCCTGTGAAGCAAAATAGAATGGTCCTTAACTCAGTACCGGAATGAGTGATAAGGTTCTTGACTAGAGTTAGTTATATCTTAGCAAAAAGGGTGGGGATGACAAAAACATCTTGAGATAGAAGATTGCACAGACATATGTAAGGAAAGATGTAATATAACACAATATAATATAATAAAATAATTGGACAAAATAATACAGCTGTAAAAGAAGAAAATATAGGATAAGCAATTGAGTTTGAGATTGCAGATGTGAGACAATACAGAGCATGTCAATAAGACATTCTTGAGGAGCTTTTAAAATCAGCACTTTTTTAATATTGCTTCATTTTCTTAAATGGATTTATTTAAATGAATGGCATATTATTTGAAACTATTTTGATTAGCCTTAAAAGAAACAAATTCTTGCTTCTTTTGCTCATCTATCTACTTTTTTTTAAAAGAATGGCAAGGTCAAGAATGGAGTCTCTTAATTTTGTATACAATGTTTGAGTCAAGAGCCAATTTGACTAGAATTTACCAGATGCCTGATTGATTTTTATTCATCTAGACATAGAAGTTTCAATCATGCTTTTAGTACATTGTTTCTAGAAAACTATGGCTGTAACCATGAAATTTGAAATAGACACTTTTAAATATGGGCAGAAGAAATTCCAACTCATACTCATTGATCATTTGTATTTATGAAACGTTAGACTATTTTTGTTGAATTACTTTTTTGTATTTATCTTTTCATTCATCCAGTCGTGCATCCATCCAACCCATGTATCTATCCATCTGTTCATTTTTGAATTAAATTTTAGGTCCGGAGCCCTCATGAATCATTAAGGCATGGTCTTGATTTACAAGCTGACAAACTGTCAAGGGACTAGAAATTTCAATACAAGTTAGAAAGTGCTATAGTGCTTTTGTAACTATAGGTGTTTGAACTCAGGTAGCTCAAAAGGCAATTGATTAACTTTGACTGAGAAAGTCTATAAAGTAGTTATCTTTGAGCTGAGACTTAAAGAATACATAGGGACTTCTTTTAAAGAGAAGAGAAACAATAGCATGTACAAAGTCTTGAAAAAGGGACCCTATCAATATCAGTCCAGGAAATGGAGAAAAACCAAGAGTGATACATTTGGAGACATGGCAGGAGACAAGTGTAGGGAAATATGGTGATTTTAAATTATGTGGGTGTTAGTGCAGCATCTGCTGAAGTTGGAAATTATCAAAGTTTAAGTACCTTTTGAGAAGGGGAGTGTATATATTAATGTTTTAGAAAGATCAATTTGCTAGTAGTACAGTGAACAGCAGTGGGTTAGAATGAAAGCAGAAAACTAAGTAGGTGGCTTCCATAACATTTATATAACATATGTAAGAGCTTAGATGAAAGAAAATGTAACACTTACCTTCATGTGGTTACTAGACTTTCAAGCAAAAATCAAACCAAAAAAATGATAGAAAGGAACAGATTTCAGTGACTTACGTGGTATTTTCCTATAGCTGCGACCTAATTAATTAATTGTTCTCTGGTATTTAATTAAACAGTTATGTGTATCTTTGTAAAGGATGTGGAACAGCCAATTATAATTTTCTCTGTGGCCTTTCAAAATTAATTAACCATTAAATACCACAGACTAGCCTATATTAAAGAATTAAGTGTAAAGGGAAAATATGTGAATTTGGGTGAATCATGATATCCATCCCATATCATGTCTTGTAGCCAAATCAAAAGTTCATCCAAGATATACTAAAGACCAGGTGTTTTCAGTAAAATATTTGGTGACTATGAAAACGGTCTATATATTTACCGTCAAATATATAGCAACCGAGCCTTTGAGTTGTGCCTAGTCCTACCAATAAGCTAAATTTTTGATATTTTAAAACTGCATTTCATATTATTTTATATAGTAATTTAAATATTCATGTGTAACTATTGATCATGATAAATATGTAGATACAGTTAGGAAATATAGTATTGCATTGTGTATTTGTACGTGAGTAAGGCAGTACAGCGCAGGAGAGGATGAACAGTAGAGGTTGGAGATGGAACTTTATTTTCAGAGTACTCAGTGAACATGAGATCAAGAAATCAATTCACACATGAACTTCAGTTTCCTCATGTGTGTAGTGAAGCAGTTGGACAAATAATCATGATGATGTTTTAAGCTTCATGTTCCTTTATAAATAAAGATGATTTTTGCAGTACAGTGGAAGATAGCATTGAAGAACCAGACACTGTCTGCATTGAAGCATTGAAGAACCAGACACTTACCTATAATCTCAGCACTCTGGGAGCTTAAGGTAAGAGCCTTTTAAGTTTCAGCACAGCGAGGGCTACGTGGGGATCTCATGAGACCCTGTCTCAAAATTTACAAATAAATAAATAAAGCACACTTTACTTTGTCTCCTCTTGATACCTTCTGTGACAGGCAGCCTCAAGGTAATTTCAAATGATTGGCGACTCTCCAAACCACAATCTGTTTTGCCTTCTTCCACCTTGTAGTAGGATTAGTCTGTGTGGATATTATTAGGGTGTGCTCAGTCATTTACTAGGATTAGGTATAAAACAGTGAGGCTTTTATCTTGGACTCTTACAGTCCACCTTTTGCAAAAGATTGTGTGATAAAGAACTGAGATTTTCAGCCAACAGCTAGCAAAGATGTGACAACTCCACAGAAAGCTCACATGAATCCTCCAGCCTTTAGCCCATGGTGCAAGTAATACTTCATTGCCATTTTGCTTTTTATTTTATTAGTACACATTTGTGGCACATGATAAATATATTGTGGGGAGTTGTTACATACACATAACACATCCTAATTCTTTTTATGACCGTGTCCCCTCTTTTCCCTACCGCTTTCTCCATCTCTTGTGTCCTTCCCATTTGCAAAACATCTTTCTTCCTGTTTCCTACTATTTTATTTTACTTTCAATTATTTATATTTTGTGTTCATCATATAAATTGAAACTATGTAATATTTAAGTTTGTCCATCTGAGTTTTTCACTTAATATTGCTGTCTCAAGGTGAGTCTCTGTACCACGTAGCTAAGCTGCTTCCAAACCCTGATATTCAATCCATGAAATAAGAAGTACCTATTGTTTTAAACGATGAAGATTGAAGTACTTTGTCACTTAGCAATAAATAACTAATAGTACGTCCCCATTTTGATTCTTTACTAACCATTCATAAGCACTAAGTATCATACTAATTTACCCATAGATCCTTAAATTTTTCACAATCATTGCAGTCTGTATATGTTCTCAAATATTTTTTTGATATGTACCATACCTCTTATGAAAATATTAAGCATATATGATCCATCATAAACTGAGCTACTCTTGGTGTTTGAGAATTGTATGATCTCACCACAGTGCATTAACTACACCATCACTCTTGTTTTCACAGATGCGATGTCAGTATCCAGCAAAGTCAGACTATTGTTATCGTGGTTTTATTTCACTTTTTCTTCCAGTAGTTTATGATTTATTGAGACTAAACACTTAGTCTGATGAATTAATTTGACATTCTAAGTGCCTGGTAAGTAGCCTAGCATGGAGGATTTGCTTAATGATTGTTTTTTTCTTTTTGAAATTCAATAGAACAAATAGCCCCCAATAAATATATTAAAGCTCACATCATACATTGATGATACATGGTTCTTAATTTCCTACAAACTAGGAATTTAACATTTTTGAATCTATACACATAACACTCCCTCATTCATCTTGAATATTATCCTAAAATGTTTAACAAAGAAGTTTTTTTCCAGATTTTATACTCCAATGTAGATTTGGGGTCAACAATATATTCCTAAAGTCAGTTCCAAATAATCTTATGAAATTTTTCATGCTATATTACATTATACATTACACATATAACCTATTTTAGGGTTAAATGTATTACATAGAGTTAGAGTTTAAGCTCATGGAGAATATTCTCTGGAGTTAAGATAAATAAAAAGCAACCCCAAATGGTACTTTAGTGCTTCTCAAACTTATTATCTCCAGTCAGATAATATAGCAAAGGGAGAAAAGTCTTGCTTAAACAAACATTTATAAGGTGTTGCCTGCTATTTCAATAGATTTGACTTATTTTAATATAAGTCATTTTAAACAATTACCTATCACAGATGATATTAGAGTTTTGAAAATGTACATTATTTTTACCATATAATTTTATAGTTTTTGAAGCTCATCAAACAATCCCTTAAGTGCCCTCCCTTTTGATAGCAAACCTTACTTTTATTTTAAGCCTGTTTTCTTGGCTCCCTATGCTACAAGGATTAATTCCTTTTGATAAAACATTTCAAGTTATTTTGTAAGTTTATATACTATGTATTTCAGTTTGAGACGTCATACATCAACACCTGCATTATATAAAGGCTGAAGCTTCAGAAAATACTTCTCAGATAAAATGTGTTTGTGTAATTATGGGTAAACATTTTAGTCATTGCCATTCTTAATAAATGAAATAGTATTATGAGCTACATTATAGAAAGAAAAAGTAAAACAAACTTTTATTTACAAAAACAAGCATTATTGATACAGCCTTTATTCAATTATCGGCATTGACCTTAAAAGCTAAGAAAATTTAGTGAATATTCACATGGCACACAATGAAATTGTATATTATAGATTTGAAGTTTTCTCTACCAAGAATGAGAATAATAAAACTGAAGACATTCACAACACTCTAAATGATATCACCATGCTATCAGTCAGCTTTCAATTAGAGTTGGTACATGGCCAGTTATTTGAAGTCTCTGCTTGACTTACTTCTTTCACAGAATGGAGTATATATTTCTTGTTTGCAGAACCTGGTTGACATTCTGTCATTGCTTGGATCATCTTATTGTTGCTGCATTAATGTGACAATAATTTAACATCACAGTATATTAGAGAGATATAGTGTCTACTCTCTTCTGCAAGTTTTATAAGGAGAACATTTATTCTGTTCTGAAAAGGTTTGTAAAAGTATTAAGAGAAGTTACCCCAACTGCGGTAGAAAGTGAGGATGACTTTTTAAACAATGTTGTGAGGATTCTTGTCATTTGTTCTTTATATTGGTTGTAGAAGGTCACTCATAAGGAGGGGGTATTGACTGGTGTTAGTGCCAGATGAAGAGAAATTGAAAGTGGGCTCTACTCCTAATAGTCTTTCTAATCTGAGGCATAATTGTCAACTAATCATAGTCCATTTCAACCTACATTTTCTATAGGAAAGAAATAAATATTCGTAAAGAAGAAAAACTTTGCTCTTCTCAAAATGTACATTATAGTCTAGTAGACAAGAAAAATAAATAGTAATTTACAATCTGTTTTTTAGAGGGAACAGGAAGAAGAGAACCAAATGGGGCATTTAGCAGTGAGAGTCAAGTAAACCTTCACTGAGGAAGTAACTGGTAAGTTGAGTCCTAAGATAAACAGATGATAAGAAATTAAGGTTAAGTATGGGGAGATGACTATAAAATATGTCCCCATATTAATGGAAAAGAAAACATTAGTTTCAATATAGTTATGTTTATTGGTCAGCTTTCCCATTGCTGGGATGCAAATAACCAACACCTGCAGTTTAAGAGGACAAAAGATTAATGTACTTCACAGTTTAATAGCTTGCTGTACCTGGTTAGCCGGATACGATACGGAAACACAATGAAGAGCCTGGCAAAGCTGCTCACCTCATGGTGGCCAAAAGGCAGAGCAGGAGAATATCATGAGAGATGAAAGGGCCAGGGACCGGATCTTGCTCTCCATTATCTACTCAGAAACATCCAGAAATGTGCTTTATTAAGCCTCTATACAGCTCTGAAATCAATCAAGTTGAAATTTCATCTTAACTGTCACACCCGGATAACAAGCACCAACCAAAATATGTTATAAATTCTTTTAATCAATCTACAAGAATAATTGACCTCAGTGAATGTAAGGGACAATTTGATGAACAACTGAGAGTTCCTCACATTTTAAGTCCACCAGTGTGGGACCAATACACTCCAATAAAATTCTTCCAAAGGTAAACTAATAAAAAATATCTTTACCCAACTGTTGAAATATTTACAGATGCTATCAACCAGCAAGTCTCTGGAAAGGCACCAGTTCTTAAGCTGTATCCATTCATGTAGCCTTACACAGTATCAGCAACCTGCTGTCCTCTGAGGAACGGAATCCTCTACTCTCACTGGTAGGAAAAAAACCATCATTTGAAAGATGATGATATATATATATGTTTGGTATAATTGAGTTTGAAATATATGTATAAAACTCGGTAAAGACATTTAGAATGAGGCTTGAGCTTAGAAAGAAGGTTCTATTGGAGAGCTAAGCTTAGAAAAAATGAGAAAACTTATTTATTTAATTTTTACTGGGAATCAAACTCAGGACCTTGCATTTGCCAGGCAGGTGCTGTGCCACTGAGTTATATCCCAGCCCCAAAATATTTTTATTTACTTATTTCCATGTTCAAAATGCTGAAATCAGTGGAAAAAATTTTGGATGAGTGGTAGCTGGAGGCATACCTAATAATTCCTAATATGTTCTTCCACTGAATAAAAACCATCTTCCTCTTTGTTCTTTTTTAATCACAGCAGTCTCTTTTCGTGTATGCAGCCCAAATTTGAATATGCCTGAATGAGCCTAATGCTGATACTAGTTGGAGACTTTAAGCCACTTACCATAGGCCTGCAGTACCCTGGCAACTGAGCTCATAATATTCAGTGACTGCCATGATTTTTCTTGTGCTCCAAAATCGAAAAGCATTTATAAAGCAAAACTTATTTAATTGAAAGTTTCTTGTTATTTAGCATTCATTTCTTCTTTCAGCTCTAAACTGGCAAGGACCTTAATACTAACATTTTGAGCTGTAGAGACAAACCAATGAAACAGAAAAAAGCTAGGACCAAAAAAAAAAAAAAAAGAATAGAGAAAGACCATAAAAACCATAGTCTTTATTTGGTTCTTCTCCATAATCATCTATATAAGACAAAGAATATGATGCACACAGTATTAAAGAATTCATGGTGTGTATTCATGGTATGGACTGGGCAGTAGGCGTAGCTCTGACCAGGGCTATCATGGAGCAGTATGAGCTACACGGAGTTCCAAAAAAGCACCTTGGGGAAAGTAAACATGTGGACTTTGAAGAAATCATAGCATTTTTGGACTTACATAGTTTGGAACTATCAACAGTGAACCTTGAGATAGGCTGTTCTTCTTTTTTTGTCTTCTTGTTTATTTGTTTGGATTCAGAGCTGACTTCAAGGAAGAAGACTGAGCTTTTTTGTAACCGTAGATTTATCTTTAAATGTTTAGTACTTTTTGTAATAAGATCTTAATACCAATATTGTTCCCAGCCACAGCGAGCCAGCTAAGATTAAGAAGCTTGTCTTTTTTACATTATGGGATTTTCTTATGAAAGCAAAGCCTTTGGGAAGGATTTAAAAGTTTCTCTGTCAAGTTCATCTCAACCTCATTTGGTGTATTTGAAAGTTCTCTTCAGAGCTCCTGTCCAGGACATCTTTTCCCTTGGGTGTCAACTGTAAGACTGTGAAAAGCCTAAAGTCTTATATCTGTTCAAGTAAAGACCAAAATATAACCTGCAAACAATTTTCAAAGCTAAAGAAAAGCGTTTCTTCTAAATTGCAAAAACAAGGAAACAGATAAATTTCATTTGTTTTCTTAAAAAAAAGAAAAACTTACAAATTACATACAAGTCCATTCCGTACTACAATAAGACATTTGAGTTCCACAGATCCATCTGTACAGCAAAATGCATCTAAAGCAATAACATAATTTAAATTTAATATTAAACTCTCTTTACAAGATATTTTTACATTAAAATTTTGAAGGCAGTTAGTGGCAGTAAAATTTTAACCTCAAATCTATGTACTAAAATTTATAAATCTGAACCATGATAGGTCTTCCCTAAATGGAAATACAAATTATATAAACTTTTATTTATATGATCTAAAAATAATTCTTCTCCATTTCTTTTCTTATAAATAATAAACTTTTGCCAAATGTATGGCAATGTACGACCTTGAAGAAAATGTCAGTACTTTTTTGAAACTTGACAGTAAGTAATCCTTTGTAAAATACTTACTATTCTTCCTTCATTGACTGTTTGGTTAATTGAATATGGTCCCCAGTTATCTACAATTTAATCAACAGTATCTTGTGGCAACCAAGTCAGAGTGCCGGTTTTTCGCAGCTCAGACTGTCTGGAGCCTTGTTCTTTAAACAGTAACTTTGCACTTAACACCTTAATGGCTTAACACAGAAAGATGGACAGAAATAGAGATCTGAGGTGGGAATAATTAAAGACAGACACACAAATGCATTTGGTGCCAGATTTTATTACCTCAAACAAGCAAAATTAAAGCAAACATTTTATCATCTCCAATTACAGTTATCTCCAGAGAATAATTAAGACAGATGAATAGAAGACACTAATGGCAAAACTTAGTACTCCAGGCAAATGAACAATGCACAACCAAAATAACATTAGATCACATGCAGTTGCTCTTAAATCTATGTAAAGTAGAACAATCCTTTCTTTCTCCTTAAACTCACCTTCCTACAAGAAGCTCCTTTGACTGTCACTGCTTATTGTGGAGTTAGCCTAAATTAGCTAAGTGAAAGTTGGATTTAGTATTCAAAAAAAACAAAAGCTCAACTCTAGGTCATGTTGTCTAGGTGATGTTGAAACAGTGAGGTAACTTCTTGGCTCTTAGGTTTCTTTGGTTAAAGAAAATATGAAAATACCCGGCCACTGACCCATAAGATGATTGTAACAAATGTAATAATGTAAGCAATGGTAATAAATGAACTGAAAGTAAGTTTATAAAACTTAAAGTTATTGATCTCTCACATTTTCAGTAGCCAATATTTAATTATATAAAATCATATAAGAATAAAGATTCATAATTATTTTTAAACTATATTTTAATTAGAAAATATTTACTTAAAAATTGCTACATGAACCATAGAGCTAAAAATATTATGAGTGTTTGGTAAGTACTATGTGTTTTGCTGGAGTCATTTTTTCATGTAAATGAACATTATTCTTTTTTATGTTCCAAATATCTATTCAGCACCTTGCATTTATTCATTTGTTCAAAACATTTTTAGCAAATGAAAATATTAGCAAAAAATAAAAATGTGTAATTGCTTTATCTTATCAATAATAAATGATGTGTGTAAAGTATCTTTACATTAGTAAGAAGAAAACTCTGAGGGATTAATCTTTGTGTTTAAATTTAGAGAAAAAGCAGTCAGTGGTAAATTGTTCATTGTGTTAAATCAATTTAATTGTTAGTGAAGATACTGTTCAGATTATTTGACTTTCTACTTATAGTAGAATTCTCACAATCAACGTTTAACCTAAGTAGTAAAAATAAAATAAACATGGAAATATTCCAGTTTTCAGCATGCAAATGGCATCTTGAGTTTTCATAAAATCTTTCACATGATGTATAATATCTATCATATGGAGACATCTGGCTGTGGACCAGGAGAAATTTCATGTTAAAAGAAAATTCATGAAATTCAATAGGAATTTTAATAGAATAGTTTATAGCACATAAATTAAGGCATCACTGTGCTGTCACATTTGGAAATTGACTTCTCAATAAAAAAAATAGAATGTTGGTTTGGTGAAGATTCACGGGTGTTTTAAAGTTGTTGTTTTTAAAGGCAGAGCAGTGTATTCCTTTGATCATCTTTTCCTTCCTTTTAAAAGTTAATTCTTAAGTACCAAATGCCCTCCCACTAAATCAGACGTTTCTGCCTTTCCAGAACTTTTTATTGTTAATGTGGAACCGATGGAATACCAGCATTATTGTGTTACAGAAGCCTATATTATCTATCTGTAGCTCTTGTCCTTTACTGTTTTCCTTTCATAATTCTGATTGTCCATATCCCCTCTTTCCAGACTTTGCTTGTGATAGTGCTAATAATGTAGCACTGGTTTTGGGGTATATCTTTCAGCTTCTTGGTATCTTGCTCTTTCATGTGTATAAGAAAAGATAGAGATGAATTTGGTAACTTTGAAGGGTTCTCCCATTTGGATGTCACTATGTTGCTATCATTCCACTTGTCTTAATGTTTCTTACATGCACATTTTCATTGTATAGATGAAGAGTATAATGGAATTTGAAAGGAATTTAGAGACTACTTGCATCTTTGACTCCCTAATCATAAGACCTCATCATATATATATATATATATAGATGAACAACTTTGAACAACTTGTTTATGAGAAAAAAATTCAATTTGCTGTTCTACTAGAAAATATTTACTGGTAGAGAATCTGGTGTATCTCTAACCACTGCTTATATTCATAGTCCATCTGTATGACGGCCCATTGGAAACTAGAAAAACATGAAAGCCAGCTCTTCTGGGGTTTCTTCTATCCAGGATTAGCCTCTTATCATGTGGTTTCATATAACTCCTTATACTGCAGCTACTGCAAGCAGTATGGTGTAGGGAAGCAGCACAGGATCAGGGTATATATGAAATTCAACTCCAGATAACAGCTGTGTCTTGAAGGTTACTATTTAACGTGTGCAAACTCCCTACTTTAATTCTTAGATTACAGGCACTATCATGTTTCTTTTCTTTCCCAAAACACAATTGGTTACCTCCCTTACCCAGCTTTCATGGCATTCTGCCCACATCTCACAATGCATTGCAGTTATTATATCTTTTACATGGATCTTACACTGTGTCTTTTACTAAGTTTTGGATGTAAGGGCTCTACTGTATTAGTAATGCCTGGAAAATAGCACAATATTAATGTGTATTGAATAAAAATATGAGTAAAGACATCACTTCTGACCCTAGAAGTCATTGGCCACCCCTCAGCAGCAAAGAAGGTTACTTTCTATTCTCCTGGATTTTGTATTTATGTAACATTGAGCTCCTCATCATTTAATATCAATAGGGCTCTTTCACATGAACTGCCTCTTGGGCGAAAAGTAAAAATTAGATTCATTATCTGATGATGTCTTGCTATTTGGGGTGCAGTATTTGGTGATGTGTGGCATATGTTTCCTACTGAAGTGGCGGGCAAATCACAGGCTGGCTTCTCTGCAGCCTCCTGAATAACTGCAAAGTTGAATATGGCATAAACTTTCCTTTCCTCAGATTGAAATGTGTCCCTTGCTCATTCCGCTGAGTCCTTTGACAATTTAGTCTATCTCATTCTCTCCCTCGCTCTAAATAAACACACATGCACAGACACACACAATACACACACACACACACACACACACACTCACTCACTCACTCACACTTACAAATTTGTCTGTAGTGCTCCAGAAAGCAGGACAAATAGAATAACGGTGGTGATATGTGGCGTTCTTAAAATCTTGTTCTAGTGCTAATTATGTTCTGCTGCTTTGGGGATTATCTTTACACATTAATGAAACAATACAATTATAGTGCCCTACAATCAGTAACTTGTAGCAGGCAGGTTGAGAAAAAGTAAGAATCAAATCTGTTGTATGGAAAATGCAAAAAATCAACAGTTGTTTCATATTTGAACTAAATATTTCCTGAGCAATAACACAAAATAGACTATTTTGCACATTTTGATTCTTTTCTGCCTTTAATCTCAACACTTTTCATTCTATCATTTAGTCTTTCCAGAGTGATAATTATAAACACAAATTCAAATATGTTCTTTGCTTCTAAAAATCTATTTCATGCTAGTTGAGAGCCTTTAGCATAAAGCTCAAACCAGTTAAATAGAAGACTGGTTCTCACCTACATCCAGCATTTCAAAGCTTTTAACAGCTCCCTGTAAATCACCTGGACCTGTATTTCATTCACATGGACCTGCTCTTTACTCCATATACTAATGAAAACCATGAAGGTTTCATGAACTTTTCCTAATGTTGATATCTGCATAGCAGATGGGTTTTCCTTTTCCTTTTCTCACCCAAAATATTTTTCCTGATTAATTTCAAGTGATACCATCCTCATGATTCTTTTCTCACACATTTGGATATGAGAATTTCATATGTTTGGTGATTTATCTCTTTTCTAGATAGTGCAGAGCTGTTTTATAAGAATGTGGAGCATATCACTTTTATCTTTCCATTGTTTGAATACACTCTTTAAATCAGGGATTTTGAATTTAAAGCCAAATTTTGTCATGTATCTGCTATGAGATGTGAAGCTCTTTTTCATTTTTAATATCAATTCTGTCATCTATATTATGGAGATAAAAGTAATTATATTGTGCTTTTATTAACTTACTGTGAGCATTAGATGAAGTAGAAATTAAGTGGTAGCTATCAACTAGATACACATCAGTTCTTAAGTGAGTAACTGCACCAGCCGGTAGGTATACAGTGGAAAATATGACTTAGAGCTCCAACAGTGTTTATCTTATAAGGGTCTTTAATATTCAAATGTATTTTTAAAAAATATAAGGCTGGGGATTTAGCTCAATGGCTTAAGTGCTTCCCTGGTAAGTGCAAGGTCATGATCCCCAGTACCAAATATATATATATATATATATATATATATATATATATATATATAATATAGCCAAATTACTAGGCTGTGGAAGGTATTCACATTTTAGGTTATCATGCCTTTTGGTTCTTCAACAGATTCATTCTTTACCGGGCCTTTGCTGCTCAACAAAAGATTTGAAGAAATATGTGTGGAATTGTATTTGGAGACTGCCATATGAAACCAAAGCCTCTTCAAAGTAAGGTGCTTAGGAGTTCAACTTCCCCTTCATGAATATAATTGTAACTGTTACTATCTCATCTTGAGTGACCATTGCAACTGATTTCTTAACTGAGGTAGCATCCTGTCACTTTTCTTACCACAGGAGTCTCAGACATTTGGGTCACTCCCGATCCTCCTGCTCCTCTTGGAGCAGCTTCTTCAGTGTATTGATCTTTTAGAATGCCACTTGTTCTCTGAGGACATAGTCTGCAAGCAATCATCTTATCTACTGTGTCCCTAGAGGGTGAGCAGGTGCTTTCTTTCATTGTCATTGTCATTTTATGAGGGATGTTTTTGTTTTTCATAAAGCTATGCAGAATCTATGAAGCAAATGCCACCGAAGCACACCAAAGTCTTTTCTTCCTCTACTATCACCCTGGCCATACCTTTAGAGCAATCAAAAGTTTTTCCTTGTTGTTTCTTAACTCTTTTTGTTATTCATGGCAAAAGAAACAATAAAATATGCAATTCATAAGCAATGAGTTGTTAGACCCTCAGTGATTGTCTAAGCCAGTCATACTCAAAATGCTCCTCTGCTGACTTCAATTCCACATCATGATGCCTTGCTCCAGTGAACTGACTGTCCCTCCCCACCTCCTCACTGCTCTCATAGTCAGCGGTCATCTGTGGTTGTTGCTATTCATAAGCATTACCTCTCTCAGTGTTCCTTTATCCTCATTGAAGAACTTACATAGAAAATTCTAGGCCTCATTAGATCTAATTCTGTGGCTATCCTATGTCTGCTTCTGATAACTGGATATTTTATATTTCCAAAGAAATATAGAGATGCTATGGAGATGCTATATGAAATTTATGACTACCAACCAGTCACCAAAAGGACTGCATTTTTGTCATTGTCCTCCTTCCTATAGCAATCAAAGAATATCCTATGTTCCTATCTAAGGTTCACTTCACCTCAAATTCCACACTCAAAGACAGTATTGTGAATGTTTTCTATCTCACATCACTTGCTCAAACTCTTCCCTTTCTTTGTTTATGCAAATGCTTTTTTTTTTTTTGTACTAGGGACTGAAATAAAGGCCTTTGTATTTAGGTCTAAAATGCCCATCAAAAGCCTCATGTATTCAGAGATGAGTCTTTTGGAAGCAGATTGGAACATGGTGGGGACTGTTACACTCCCCAGTGGATAAATCCATTTACAAGGTGCAAGTTCGGGGCTGAATGTGCCCTTTTAAATAAATTAATTAACTTTATTTTGACACAGAATTTTGCTAAATTCTCCAGGCAGGGCTCAGAGATCCTTCTGCCTCAGCTTCTCAGAATACTAGAATTAGGCATGAGCCATCACATTTTGTTACTCTTCCTTTCATAATATCACAAGCCCACCATCGTAAAAATATTAATATTTATTATAGTTAAAATATACTTTGCATTGCTCATCTTCTAACACTGTAAGTTTTATTTTCCTTTTATAAAAGATGGCTTCGCATTGTTCCTAAATGCAATCTAATGGTGTTTTCAATCCTGCTGCAACATGGTAACAATGTTTCAGAAAATCACAATGATACATTTTACAATGTGTTTTTTTTTTAAATCATGGATACACTTTTAACAGTTGCTTTCTATTGCAATATCTTCTCTTGCCTATTTATTTTTCTTTCTTTCTTTCTTTCTTTCTTTCTTTCTTTCTTTCTTTCTTTCTTTCTTTCTTTTCTTTCTTCTTCTTCTTCTTCTTCTTCTTCTTCTTCTTCTTCTTCTTCTTCTTCTTCTTCTTCTTCTTCTTCTTCTTCTTTTCTTCTTCTTTTTTCTTCTTTTTGTGTCAGGAATTGAACTCAAAACCTTGCACCTGCCAGACAGGTGCTGTGCCACTGAGTGCCCTTGCCTCTTTCTACTAAAGAATATTTCTTTAATCTCTTTGCTTGAATGATATCTTCATTTTGACCCTCAGCTTGGCATTTAGGGTTGTTGGAAGATGTATTCTCAGACCTGGTATCTTTTTTTTATTTATATATATCCAACAAGATATATCAAAAAATCCCTTTACATTAAGTTCATTGATATAATGTGACTAGTATTTGTTTACCTTCAGTGCTGTTATTCTGTATCTCTAAACTTGTATATTCAAGATACTATGTACATTTCCACTTTGATGGACTGTCCCATGACCTGATTTATTAGTCACCTTTTCTAGTGCTGGAACAAAATACCTAATACAGAAAAATTAAATGAGGAAAGGTTTGATTTTGCTCATGGCTTGGGGATTTCAGTCCATAGTCATTGACTCCAATGTGTAAACAGCTTAGCTGGAGGGCACGGGGAAGGAGCACCTCACTGCAGCCAGGAAATGGAGAGAAAAGTGAGAAACATGAGATGGAGACACACTGTCAAAGGCACAGTGAGTGCCTCTTCCAAACATGCCCCACCTCCTAGCAGCACATTCAGTCCCGAACTTGGAACTTGTAAATGGATTTATCCACTGGGGAGTGTAGCAGTCCCCACCATGTTCCAATCCCCTTCCAAAAGACTCATCTCTGAATACATGAGGCTTTTGATGGGTATTTTAGACCTAAAAATAACATGTTTACAACCAAATTCTTGGGTTATCTTCTCCTCCCCCAATTGCTCCAGCCTGATTCCCTTAAAATTTTAATAAACGCAAACCATATTCATTTAATTTCTCACACAGATTAGTGATTGCTAAGCACTCTTATTCTTTCACATACCACAAACAATCCATCAATAAATACTTTCATCTGTACCATTATAATATATTTGAAAATAGATTTCCAACCTTTTCATTCTCTTTCACTAGCTCACTAAGTCACTATCAATTCTTCCCTAAACAAGTACAACAGCTTCTTAATGAGCCTTATTACTTCTACATTTGCTCAGGGACTCCCCATTGCACTAATCCAGATATTTTCTACCTCTGTTGCTACTTCAAGCTAGCTTTATCTACTTCTTTTTTCCCTTCTTCTTTTATATATTCTAAGTCAGCATCAAGGTCTAAAGTCCTTCTAAATGAATTTCTGATCCCTTGCCCTATATCATTAATGGATTCTTTCTACAACATATTTATTGTACATGTCGTTTTGCTTTGGTAAATGCTTATTGAGACCAGAACTGATGCAAACCTCCATATAACCTAGCTATTGCTCTCAGCAGTATATATCATCTCAGCTAAATCACTTGGCATTTATTTTACAGCAAACCTTACTACTCTTTAAATATAGCAAGCACACTCTTTCATTAAGGCCTTTTAATCTGTAGTTCTGAGTATAGCTGAGTTGATTTATCTCTATTATTTCATATATAATACCTTTCATTTTTGTCTCCACTTAAATTTCAACCTGTAGAGAACAGCTTAATTTCCTCTCCAAAATACCCAGTACCCTCTGCCCTCTCAGCTGTTTCCTTTTCTTCAAGCATCCATTATTCTGATATATATATATATGTATAATTTTTAATAGAATTTAATGTTCTTTAGTTGTTTAAATTTTGTCTTTTCCTCTTTCCTTGTTTGTATGCATTCAAACACATAAAGTTTCTAAAAAAATTATTTACCATTTTAAAATTAAATAATAGATGATGAAATAATAAATATCTCTATTCCATTACTAATTTTTCTTATGAAATTGAGTGTAAGTAGTACTAATTTATATTTTGAACTCAAAGCGTTATCCTTTCCTTTTACTACAATGATCAATAAGTATTATTATTTTGATTTATTTTGCCTGAGAAATCATAATTCACTTGTTTAGTATGCTCAATTTCTAAGAAGAGTAATTGGCATTTTATATCAAGTTAGTTGTTTCTTATCTACTCACATTACATAGTGCTTAACACAGGATCTAGAATTTGAGTGTATGAACTGAAATTTTGAATTTTTACTAAGTAATTACACATATTTCAATTTGTGCACCATCAATTTGACCTCTCTTTATTTCATTCTTTTCCCTTGGAAATAGAGATCGTAGTGTCACAATATTTTATTATATATGCATTATTTGTGAAATGCAAAGAAAACCACATAGTAAATGATTGTAGCTAATAAATAATAGCTAATATTAATTTTATGATCTTTCTATTAGCTTTCTCATGAACTACAGAGAGAAAATGAAAAATCTAATTATTCCTGAATCATGCTTAACTTTTTGTCTATTTGTTCTATTTGTCTTTGGAATGCAGCATCTTCAGGAGTATCTTAAGGCAGATATTTTCTGAATTGGTTAATGTGTTTATTAAGATATGTAATTCACATGAGGCGGTCTCCAGAAATACAAATGATTTACTGTAGACCAAATGAAAATTTGGAGTGAGTTCTCCTTTGTATGTGTTGTATTAACACATGGCAGCCTGGAAGCAGAGAGCAAGAAGGGAGGGTCTAGGTATAGGAATACACTCTTCTAGGTTACACAGTGACCATCTCCTCCAGCAAAGCATCCACTCCAATAGCATATTAAACTATGAATGCATCAGTAGATTAACCCAGTGCTTGCTAGCTGCCTCCATAATTAAATCACCTTCCAAAAGACCTGTCTCTGAATATGTAAGATTTAGAGGGACAATTTTGATCTAAATCATAACATGATGTGATGTTTTCTTATTTAGCTGCTTATTTAGCTTATTTGGCTGCATAAATGCTTTTGCATTCCAGTACGGAACTATTATTTCATCATTCTTCTGTACAGATGTATCAAAAAGTTAAACTTAATCTCACAGCACCATGGCCCTACCTCTACATTGAATGAAAAGCTACTGCAGGGGTGTAAGATATAGGGGTTAAATTAATATACAAAGTAGAGAGAGAGAGAGAGAGAGAGAGAGAGAGAGAGAGACAGAGACAGAGACTGAGACAGACAGACAGTGAGAGACATAGAGAGACAAAGAGATGGGGGGAGGCAAGGCGAGGCCATGCAGAACAGGGTAGGGCAGCACAAGACTGCAACTATGCAATTTGAAGAAAAACAAAAACAGTCACACAAGATTTAAATTCCAATAGGCAGTTTTATATGCAATTTCTCCAAACATATTTTCATTTGCTATAAAACAGCAAACAGCTTGGGCAGTCTAAGCCAGAAATACGCACAGTGAAAGCAGAATAGTCTTAAATAAATACTAGCTTACAAAAAAGCAATTGCCTCCTACAACAAAAAAATTTTATCTTGTGGTGCTTCACAAGGCAATAAATTTCCCTGACATCCAATAATTTTGTTCAAGATTAAAATAAATCCTCTCTTTGTATTAAGAAGGTATGGTTTCAGACTTTTTAAGGTGAATGATTGTTTTTGCTCAGAAAATGGTCATAGCCATGAAGCTGGGGCTGGGCTAGGCTTCTTAGACTTTGTAGCTATATTGAAAGAAATTTCACTAATGTAGTTATTTTAAAATTAAACAAGAATGTCTGAAGGAAAAGATGTATTAAAACTTGTAAAGGAAAACTACTGCAAATGCCACTATAAAGAAAAAGGGAGATTTTTTTAAAGGAAAAAAAATTCATTTTCAGACTGGGCTTTTAGATGTAAAAGTCATGATATACTCCATGTGAATAATCATGACTTGTATTAGAGTTTGATTTCATACCAAAAAGCCAAAGGTATTTTAGGCTCAAAAGTCAAGTATATGTTACATATAAATATACACAAACATATGTGTGAATGTGTGTCTCTGGGACTTAGAGCAAAAGCACAGATGAATGAAAAATTTGCTCATAGAAAGAATGTGCAAATATTTATAAAATCTCTTTTGTTCAAGACACTAATCTTGAAACAGTAAAGAAAAGAAGATCTTTCAAAATAAGTCTTCATGAACTTATGGTATAATGAATTGTATGCAGAGTCATATAAACAATTATAAATTGTTTTCTGTAAAGATGACTTGGATGTAAAATATATATTTATGCCTCACATAGTTTCAGAGAAGAATTTTAAAAACCTCAAAGAACAAAGGCCAGATATGCTATTACATTCATTGAAATATTACAGTAATTAAACAAAATAGTAAATAAGATCCAAAATGTGTAATAGATATTCTGAAAGTGAAAGGGAAGACACTGCTCAAAAGTTAAGAACAACTGGATGGGAGAAAGGAGAAAAGAAAGAAGAGAAAAGATTATCTCTATCTATCTATCTATCTATCTATGATAGATAATTATACCACTTATCTCTATTAGTTTATCAAAAAGAACAATTTATTCTTTCATTGTTTGATCATTTTTTCATGCTTATATTTTGTAATCTGAGCAACTATGTTAAAGGTAACCATACGCAATATATTAACTATCAATTATTTTGTTTTGAAATGCCGTATCAACATTTTTATTCTTTTTTCATTTTAAAATACAAATTAAAGAAACATTAAAACTCAAATAAAATAAAAAGTAAACATCAACAAAAATTCCCAGCACAATTAATCAACTTAAATAAATAAGAAAAAATGTATCCAGAATTTGGATTATTCTTCCTAACCATGGAAATATTTCCATAGTGTGATTAAGAGGAAAACTATATACCTAATAGTATTAGAGGAATCATAATATAAAGGTAATCAATTAGACTTTTTTGTGTATGTGCATATCCCTTTATATCAAGCACACATATTGACACAAACATATACATGTGCATATTGACATATACATATGTATAAAATGAAGAAAACAGTACTTTTCCAATATTTAATATTTGTATACCTGCATACAAGGCATCATTAGAGGATTCTGTTATAAAATAATAGCAAATAGAAATAAATGCAGCACACAAAATAATAAATAAGGTTTACATGCTGGGGGAAAATAAAACACCTGAGACTACAAGGTCTAGAAACCGTTTACCAAGGTTTGCAATAGTAAAACAGTTTCAGTAAGCATTTAATTTAAATTATTAATCCCATGCATATAGCAAAAATAAAAGCAAGTCATCTCTAAGGATAATTCCACTTTCAACTCAGACCTCAAAGGTCAAGAAGTAAAGAGATTAAGTTCAAAGGAATCTAAAAATATAAAACCCAGAAGTAGACAAGAATTTCATAGAAGGAGGAAGAGAATATGGGAAAGCAAAATAAATGTCAGAAATAGACCTAAAAAGTATTTATATGTATATGTAGTTATATGTAACAACATATAAAATAACTATATTTAACAAAAGAACATCGTAGAATATAATAAAAATAAATTCAAATATTTACAAAGACAAAGACACATGAAATAACAAATATATATGTATATATTATTTAAATAACTATAGATAAGTGAAAATAATAGTGTATACTACTCTGAGAAGAAAATTAATGAGCTAGATTCCTTTTTATTCAAATAGATGAATAAATGTTAAGGAAAGTGGAGTAGAGAATAAAACATGTTATATGTATTAAATTAGATTTACAATGAAAAAGTTTAGTAGGTAGAGATTTAGTAATTTTCTTTATTGATGGATTTGATATTATATAACAATCACATTCATCATAGGAAACTTATCGCTATACATAATGTATCTTGATTCTTCATGTTTCACCATTCAGCTTCCTCTTCTTTCCACCCTGCTTTCCCTGCTTATTCCAAAAGCTTTGCTTCCATTTTTCCTTCTATACTCTGTTTTTTAATTTTCACTTTCTTCTCATTCTCCTCCCTATTTACATTGACTCTTGAAGACATAGATGTAGGCAAAGACTTTATGAACAAAATCCCAAACACATAAGAAATATTACAAAGACAACTGGGATTTTACCCAGTACCGCAAAAGAAACTACAAAGAGAATGAACTAATAGAATGGGAAAAAAATGTTACCAGCTTTTCTTCAATCAAAGTTCTAATGTCTGTAATATATAAAGACCCCAAAGAAGCAGAGCCCTAAATTTAAAGACCCAACACAAAAATGGGCACATAAAATGCATAGTCACTTCTCAGACAAACAGTAAAAACAGCAAATAAATATATGAAATAATGTTCAATGACATTACTAATCATGCAACAAATGCAAATTAAAACAACACTAAGATTCTATCTTATTTCACAAAGAATGGCCATTACCAAGGAATCAACCAACAACAAATGTTGGCAAAGAGGAATGGTGGTGGTGGTGGTGGTGGTGAAACTTTTTCACTGTTGGTGAGAGTGTAAATTGGTAAAACTAACATGAAAATAAGTACAGAAAATCCTCAAAAACCTGAAATTAGAGATTCCATTTGACCCTGCTATTCATTTTCTTGGTATCTTCTGAAAAGAGTTAAAAACTTCACATCTGACAGATATATGCACGCCTGTGTTTATAGCAGCACAATTTGTAATAGCTAAATCTTACAAACAGCCCAAATTCCCATCAATGGATGAATAAATGAAGAAAATACACAATGGCATACTATTCAGCAATAAAACAATAAAGAAGGATAAACATGAGACATTTCTAGGTAAAGAGATGTACATCAAGATCATAATTTTAAGTGAAATAAGTCAGACACATAGATTTAAATGTTTCCTTTTTTTCTCTTGTGTGATAAAAACAAAGGATAAATGAGAAAAATTGAGGATAGACATTGGGAAGTAAGGAGATGTATCAAATTTTCAGAAAGAAACATTTTAGAGCTTATGAGTTTTAAAAGACACTGACTCAAATTTAGGACATTTGATGATCTGGAAGCAGGATAAGTTAAAAGAAATTGGTGTATGTATAGTTAAGAGTTAAACTGCAGACAGCAAAAGAAAACTAAGAAATAAATTGGATTTCTTACAGCATAAGTATAGTTTGGCTATAAATATTCAAGATCAAGTGTAGGAAAGTGTCAGTGAGGAGGATATGATTTAAAGTCATGGGTTCTAGATTTAGAGAATCTGTGTAAGAAGTGAATCAGTGAGGATATGTCTCGGATGAACATATTAAGCACAATACTATAGTACAACAACTAAACATAGATGAGAAAGGTCTAGAAATTCAGTTTTGTAACTAGATTCAAGTACTTAACTTTCCATTATGCAGACAAACTCCAAAGGTATATTCTTATTTATGTTACCAAAGTAATAGCCTGAGATAATTATTGGAAAAATATAAAAACTGACTATTAATATATAATACATAGAGCCTAATTTTTTCTCAACCTGTGTATAAAAATTGCCTTAGATGGAACACTCAACAAAATCATAATCAATTGAGGTTTAATGCCAATGATTACTTATTATAGTTGAAGATGAAGTTTAGTAGTATAAAAATAAAAGTATAAAAGGCCTATTTCTAAGTTTATTCACTTATAAGCATGGTCTAAAGTTGCAGTCACTTGCCTATAAAAGTCTCAAGATAATTCTTCTTCATGACTGAGTGTATTTCATTGTGTGGGAATACCACATCTTTTTTTAATCCATTCCTTAGTTAATGGGCATTTGTATTGTTTACAAGATTAAGATATTAATTACAAGATTAACTGTGCACACATATTATGTAAATATCACCATGTCTCACTAGTGTGAGAAGCTGAAGGAGTAATAAGATACAAAATACATGATAGATATGGTAAACTGGGAAGAAACTGCTCAAAACAGAAGAGAAACTTATGCGGAAAGAATAAAGGAAGAAATAAATAAGAGAAAAATATAGATTTTACACAAGGTAACTCAGATAGTTTATAGTTACTTGCTATTAGTTCATTGAAAAGAGGTTTGTGCTAATATCATTTGCACTCTATTTCATGTTTATATCTTGCATACTGAGTAACTACCTTGAAGATAACAATGCATGATATATTCATTATTGTTACCCTCCTATTAGCCTCTTTTAAACTGTTTTACTTTTGTTTTTATTTTTTTCTCTTTAAAATTAAAAAAGTAAATGTCTAACACTTGCTTTTATGTATTATAAAATATTTTTTTAAAGTAATAAAAATATTATATGAAAATTATGATGTTACTTCAGGGAGGAGACTTAACAGAGGGTAATCATGATACTACCACACAGCACAGTGCTTTTAGAGATTAGAAGATGTTCTTATATATACCTTATAATGTCACTGGTAAATTAAATACAAAGGTTTTAGGTGTATTTAAATAAATGAACAATATTTTAACATTATAAGGATATAGCATAGTTCCTTCCAAATACCTTTGATACATGTTTTTGCATAAAAGATTTAATTCTTTACTTAGATACTTCTAATTACCTGGCATATTGGGAAAAGGTTTCATGTATGGTTCAATAAAGATTGACAGAAACCATGAGAACTTCAGAGGGCACCCTCTTCTGAAACATTTAGTGACATTCTAAAAGGAAATATGAATCAGGTGTGGTGGCACACACCTTAACTCTCAGTGCTTGGGAGACTGAGGCAGGTGAGCAGTGCAAATTCAAGGCCAGCCTATGCTACATGGCAAGTTCAGAATAAGTCTAACTACATAGTGAGACCTTTCTGCTAGAAAGAAAGAAAGATATTTATAGTACTTCCATTTGCACCCCACAAACTCACATTAGATATGGTTCACATGCTAAATTGCTCTATGAGTAAAATTATAGTAATTATCTGGGAAGGACCACTTCCCCCACAACCATGAGACCTGGCAATTGGCCTGACTGGAGGAATCCAGGAGACTGCTTCCTCCCCACTACATCTGTGAGATCAGACAACCAGAGGAAGGCCAGCCACACAATGGGACCTCAACTATGGTACATCCAATGGGCAGGTGGAATTGTTAGGATAGGAAAGAATGAAGCAACAGTACCAATAGGAGCAAACAGGTGGTAAGTTAAGTGACCTACACTTGAGCTCAGAGACAAAAACACACTAAATAGAAGCAAGTTGATAGGGCTGTCCCTCCTTTTATCCTTTATTTTTATCTTCATTTTCCTTTTTCTTTACCTTTTTTTACTTTTCTTTTTTTAAAAAAAAATTTCCCTCTTTTCTAAACAGCTGTGGAGGACTCTGCTACAGAGAATTAATCCCATCTCCAAACCCAGAGACCAAGTTCAGCAAATCCCTTGCTCATTCTACTCTTTCTTTCTGTCCCCTTCTCTAGTTTCCCAAAGCTTGCATGATCATCCTTTGTCCTCCACACTTGCTCTTTCATCATTTTCAGTTATCTTTGTTTTGTCCATTATCCTTCTTAAATTTCCCCATTACAGGGTAAAAGTACTCTACCGAAGGGAAACACTTTGCATACAAGCTCGCAATTTATGACTGGTTCTGTTATACAACTGTAGATTTTGCCCCTGTGGTTTATGGTACAAAACTAATAGTCACTGCAGTTTGTCAGTTTCTAAAGTATGCTTGATGTTATAGTCACTGGTAACTATACTACATTAGCTCAGGTGTCATATCTGTTGTAATTTGTTTTTCATCATGTTGTAAAAATACTGGGAAGCTCTGGGGTAATAACCTCACCACAGCCCAACACAAAAGGACTGGAACTGAGTCAAATAGACACCAACATCTCACTCTTAATTAATTGGAAAGATAGGATTTTGGAACAGACACAAAACCAGAACTTCCTACACACAGAAGACATCAGTGAAGAACAGAATTTTCTTAGCAAGGTATTGGTACTAGTGGAATAGCTACTTACTTACACAAATCAACACAGAAAACAAAATGAAACATTTTTGAGGTAGAAAATGACAAGTCTCATTAGCAAAATGCAATGTCAGAGGTCCAGCCCACCCAGACCAAGTCCAGGAGACATTGAGATAGAGAAAAATGGAAGACACATACCTGAAATTTCTGAAATCATAGCAACTGAAGAAAAAAAAAACAAATCCATGAGGCTATGTAGGCTATAGAAAAAATCAGATCAGAATTAATCTCTCAGGTAAAAAAAGAAATGACAATCATAATGAAGGAACTGCTTAGCAAATTGAGACTAGACATAGATTAAAAAAATAGAGGAGTAGAATATGATGGAAACCCTGAATGAACAATATGGGAAATAAATAGAATGAATGAAATGGATTAAACAGATATATCCAGGAAACCAAAAATACTCTTGAAAGCTAGCAAAACTGCATGAATGAAACTGAAGATAGATTTTCAGACCTTGAAGACAGAGTCACAGCTATTGACCATAAAAGGAAAGACCTCTTAAAAGTAATAAGACAACAGGATATAACAATTCAACAGCAAGATAATGCATCTATATCCATATCAATATATCTATATCTATGTCTATGTATAAGTGATGTATCATAGACATATATATGACTGATGTCAATGAAAAAGCAGTAGTCAGCACAAATATATACAAGGCTATTTGCAGAAGTAATAGCAAAAAATTGCAGAACTTGAGAACAGAATCTGACATGCAGACAAGTGAAACATATAGAAATCCAAATAACTATGACCAAAATAAGTCTACATCCAGATATAAAACAAACAACATCCCAGAAATTTAGCACAAAAATATATTTTAAAAATAGAGAAAAAAAAACCAGATCACCTATAATGGAAAGCCCATTGGAATCACAGCAGACTTGTCACCACAAACCATCAAGTCAAGAAGAGCATGAAGTGCAGCCCCAGTTCTCCATGCCCACTTCTGCATTTCAACTAAGAAAGCCAAGAATCTGCAGAGGTGTGGAGTTTGCCCCAGGTGAGTTCCGGGGACCTGGGGAAAGTTGGAGACCTACATTCCGGCTTTTGAGTTTCTAGGTACCTACTGGGATGCTGGACTGGGTCCAGCAGATTGCAGGGCCTCGGTCAACCATGTTGAGTGGTCTTGTTTCAGTCCAGGAGGCAGAAATCTTGCATGAGAACTCTGGTCTGAATTGGGCTGGCCTCGGGACAGCTTGAGACCAGGGCCGCCAGTGGTTGAGTTTATATCCACACCCCTAAGACATGCAATTCTGCCCTAGAGGTTTCTTTGGCCCCAGCTCTCCACACCTTGATTCAGCCTCTCAATTTAGGGAGCCAAGTAACGGCAGAGGAGCTGAGACTGCTCCAATAGCTGAGGGTGCATTAGAAGATTTGCGACACACCCAGAGGAAGCTTTGGAATATCACTAAAACCAAGCAAATAAAGAAAAATGACAAAAGGAGAGACCAAAAGGCAGGCTCAAATCACCAGCCCATCCCAAGAAAGCCTGGGACCCATGTACATAGAAGAAAATAGAAGCCATACACCTGAAATGACTGAAATGATATCAACTGAAATAAAGAAGCAACTAGGGGAAGCTATGGAGAAATTCAAATTAGAAATAATTGCCCAGGTAAAAGAAGAAATGATAAGAGTAGTGAAAGAAACAATGAACACACCTAGTGAAGAAACAGCTAAAAGATTAGAGGAACAAAGCAAACAGATAGAATCCCTGAATGAACACTGTAAGAAACAAGCAGAATACATAAAGCAGATTCAAAGAGGTATACAGGAAATCAAAAATTCTATTGAAAGCTGCCAAAACCACCTCAGTGAAAGTGAAGATAGAATTTCAGACCTCAAAGATCGCAGCTAGTGAACAGGAAAGGAAAGATCTTTTGAAAATAACAAAGAATCAGGAAATAACAATTCAACAGCTACAAAATGATGCAAAGAAAAATAACATAAGATTAATAGGGATAAATGAAAAAGAAGGGGACAGCCCAAATGATATCAAGAGGATGTTTACAGAAGTAATAGCTGAAAACTTCCCAAACATGAGAATGGAAACTGACATTTGGATTAGTGAAGCATATAGAAATCCAGATAGCCATAACCAAAATAAAACTACACCTAGACACATAATAATCACCATCTCAGAAACCCACCATAAGAATAGAATACTAAAAGCTGTTAAAGAGAAAAGAAAGATCACCCATAAAGGAAAACCTATCAGAATCACAGCAGACTTCTCAACACAAACAATGAAGTCAAGAAGAGCATAGAGTGAAGTATTTCAGATCCTAAAGGAAAACCACTTCCAACCCAGACTGATGTACCCTGCAAAACTATCCTTCAAAATGGATGGATAAATAAGATACTTCCATGACAAAGAACAGCTGAAAAACTTTATGAAAACCAAGCTAACCCTACAAAGAATACTGAAAGACATTGTAGATACACATAGGATAAAACCACCAAGCAAGATAGACAATTAAATAGAATGGAAGGGTAAAGATACAAAAGCAGAAAGATAACATTTCAAAAATAAACCAATATATAACAGTTACAACCATTAACATAAATGGGCTCAACTCACCAATCAAAAGAAACAGACTGGCAGAATGGATCAAGGCACAACAGCCAACCATATGCTGTCTACAAGAAACCCATATAACCCAAAAGGAAACCCATAGACTGAAACTTAAAGGATGGAAAACAATACTTCATTCAACAGGAAACCAAAAAAAGTGGGTGTAGCAATACTGTTTGCAGACAATGTGAACTTCAAACCAAGAATGATCCAAAGTGTTAAAGAAGGTCACTACATACTAGTCAGGGGAAAACTTCAAAAGGAAGAGATAACAATCTTAAATATATATGCACCAAATTCCAGAGCACCCAGCTATACAAAGCAAATATTAACAGAAATGAAAAGTCAAATAAGCAATAACACAATTATAACAGGAGATTTTAACACACCATTGACACAGAGGGACAGATAAACTAGACAGGAAATCAGCAAAGAAATAAATAACAGAACTGAATCACACCTGTGAACAAATGGACTTGATAGATGTATATAGAGTTTTCCATCCAACATCAGAATGTACATTCTTCTGAGCAGTACATGGGACATTCTCTAAAATAGACCTTATACTAGCCCACAAAACATGTTTAAGTAAATGCAAAAGAATTGAAATTATCCCATGCATGTTATTGGATCATAGTGTCATGAAATTAGAAATTAACAAAAAAAGCAACTGCGAAAACCGCACAAACACATGGAAACTGAGTAATACACTCTTGAGCAATCAGTGGGTCAGGGAAGAAATTAAAGAAGAAATTAAACAATATCTACAAGCAAATGAATATACAAACACAGCTTACCAGAATTTGTGGGATGCAATGAAAGCAGTCTTCAGAGGAAAATTTATTGCACTGAGTTCCCACATCAGGAAGACAGAATGAACACAAATAAACAACCTGATGCTACAATTCAAACATCTAGAAAAAGAAGAGCAAGCCAAGCCTAAAGCCAAAAGAAGGGAGGAAATTATAAGGATTAGAGCAGAATTTAATGCAATAGAGACTAAGAAAACAGTGCAAAGGATAAATGAATCAAAGAGTTGGTTCTTTGTAAGAATAAATAAAATTGATAAGCCCCTGGCCAATCTTATTTAAAAAAGGAAAGAAAAAACTCAAATTCATGCAATAATGAATGAAAAAGGTGAGATTAGTATAGACTCAGGGGAAATACAGAAGATCATCAACACTTATTTTGAAAACCTCTACTCTCATAGGTTCAATAACACTGAAGAAATAGACAGATTCCTAGATACATATGAACTACCAAAGCTGGATCAGGAAGATGTAAAACTGCTGAATAACCCAATTTCTATTACTGAAATTGAAAATGTAATGAAGTCCTTGGCAACAAAGAAGATCCCAGGCCCAGATGGATTCACTGCAGAAT
>PVJX010014030.1:0-45905 GCA_004027295.1 Dolichotis patagonum
ACTGTGGAGGTCAGTCTGGAGATTCCTCAAAAAGCTGGGTTTGGAAGTCCCATTTGACCCAGCTATTCCACTTCTGGGCATATTCCCAGAAGAACTGAAAACATCATACCACAGTGATATATGTGCACCCATGTTTATAGCAGCACAATTTGTAATAGCCAGATCTTGGAAACAACCTAAGTGCCCATCAACTGAGGAACAGATAAAAAAGTTGTGGTATTTTTATACAATGGAGTACTACTCAGCTATAAAGAATGATCACATTGAGGTATTTTTAAATAAAGGGACACAACTTGAGACCATACTCATAAGTGAAATAAACCAAGCTCACATGTGTAAATACCATATAGTCTCCCTAGTTTTAGTGTTGGTAAGAGTATATAAGATTTTATGGTAATCATGATTCCCCATTTCATTGCTTTGAAGCCTTTCAATGTTTTCATTCATCAGTTGGAATGTTTTTATTCTGTTTTGTTCGACTTTTTTATGCGTGATGGTATGAACAGCTGTTTTGAAGAAAACAAAACATTATGGCAGCCATTGCTGAGTTAATATTGTCTTGCTTAGAAGTCCTACCATGCTTCTATTCTGCTATTACCATCAGTTCTATCATGTTATGTCTTATTGGGATTTTAATATATGTGATAGCATAAACAATTTTTTATTGAAAATGAGATATTATAGTAGCCATTGATCATTCTCTGTTATTTGGTTTAGAATGTCCTATAATTCTTTCATTGTTTTGAATGTTTTATTCTATTTTGGTATGTTTGATATTATTGTATTTGTAACTATGCTCAACTATAGCAGAGAAAGAGATATTTTGATAGCTACTGTTAATGTCCGGTTGTCTTATTGTAAAGTGCTGTGTTGCTTATGTTGTTCTGTTCTGATCTGCTTTGTTCTGCCCTCTTTTGTTTTATTCTCTTTTTAAAAATAAAATAAAATAAAAATAAAAAAATAAAGGCTTTATTGAGATACAGCTCATATACCATAAAATTTATTAAAGTAGAAAATTAAATGTTTTTATAAATTCATATTTTGTACAACCTAATTAAAAAAATTTCATTGTTTCACATAGAAGCCCTATATCCATTAGCAGTTACCACTTACTCCTTCCCCTGAGTCTCCTATGTCTAGCCAACCAATGATCTCCTTTCTGTATCTGGAATTTTAGCTTATCTGGAAATTTTATGTAGATAAAGTTAGACAGCATGTGATCTGTGTGTGTTTCTTTTGCTCATATGTTGTTTACACAATGACACGTATCAGTATTTCAATATTGTTATTACCAAAGAAAATTCCTTTAGACTGATATGCTGCATTTGTTTATCCATTCATACCAATATACATTTGGATTATTTTTACCTTTTGGTCATTACAAATAATATGATTATTAATATTTTGTAAACTTTTAAATTGAAGTGTATTCTTATTTATATACTGATGAATAGAATTACTGAATCATATGATAAATTTATGTTTGACACTCTGAGGAATTGTCACAATGTTTTCCAAAGCAGCTGTGTGTTTCACATGCCATCGGTATTATATGATATTTGTTATTTCTTGGTAATCTCTTCAATACTTACTATTATTTGTCTTTCTAATTATGACCATCTTGTCTTGATTTGCATTCTCTAATGCCTAATTATTTGACCATATGTTTGTGTGCTTTCGCTTATTGTGCAAATTCTTTGGAGAAATGTCTATTCAAACCCTTTTCCTATTTTAAATTACCTTTTAATAGTTTAGTTATAAAAATTTTTGATTTATCTTGGATGCAAGTCTCTTGGCAGATATATGGCTTGCAAATGTACTTTCTGATTTTATGGGTTGCATATACTTTCTTAATGACATTGTTTTCAATATTAAATATTTTAATTTTAGTAAAATCCAATTCATTAAGTTATTTTGTTGATTTTGCTTTTGGTGCCCTAACAATGAAACCATTTCCTAAAGATTTATTCCTAGACTTTTCCGTAAGAGTTTTGTTGTATTTTTATCTCCTAAATGTAAGCCCAAATTCCATTTCAAGTTGATTTTTGTGTATGGTGTATTTTTACACAAGAATATCCAGTTGTTCATCACCATTTGTTAAAAAGTGTCATTTTTATTGACTTTTCTTGGTATTCCTTTCACAAATCAATTGACCTTATATGTAAAGGCTCTCTATCTGACCTTCAAATGCCACCAATCTGTAAGTCCTTGTGTCAGAACTGTATCGTGAGTAATGTACTTTTGTGGCAAGTGTGAAATTGTAAAATATGAATACATACTTTCCATTTTTATTTCCAGATTATCTTGACTATTCTTGGTCCTTTCAATTTTCATGTGAGTTTTGTGATCCTGTTATTGATTTCATCACAATAAAACATCTGGAATATATTGAATCTTTAAATTAACTAGGGCATATCACTATATAAACAGTATGAAGATTTTGAATTCATAAATATATAATGCTTTCTATTTCTTTAGGTCTTTCTGAAGTAATATGATTTGTTTTATATTTTTCAGAGTAGGAGTTGTGAGCTTTCTATAACTCATTGCCCTACCTCCTATTGTAATGGATTTTCATTCTTAACTATATATTTATATTGTTCAATACTAGTGCACAGAAATATTTCTGTGTATAAATTTATATTCTTAACTTGCTTATTAGTCCTAAGAGGTTGTGTGTATCTACTCATGAAGTTTTTCTACTATAAAATCAAGCCCTCCTCAAACGGAGATAGATTTATTGAATTATTTTCAATCTAGATGTCCTTCATTTCATCCTTTTCCTTTTCTTTGTGGCTAAAGAAACTAGACCAGTGTCAAATAGAAATGGTAACAATGAATCCCCCACCTCATACAGTGTGTGCTTTTTCTGATCTGTTTTCAATTCTTTTTTTGTTTGTTTTGGGTTTTTTGCTCTTTTTAATTTAGTATATTCATCCATGTGTGGAATGTATAATGCTTACATTCACCTTATGGAGCTGGTCCATGTACATAATACATCCCAACTCCTGTTTTTATCCTTTATCTTTTCCCTCCCTCCATCTCTTGATTCCTATCCCCTTTGAGAATGATCTGTTTCCCTATTCTTCATTATTTATCTTTTAGTTTTGACTTTATTTTTACTCTAGATTGTCATATATGGGAAATCGTGAGATATTTCAGTTTATGTGTATATTTTCTTTCATTTAATATTATGGTCTCAAGGTGCATCCATTTTCTTCCAAATGACTCATTTATTTTTCCTTGTGATGGAATAGTACTCCATGGTGTGTAAACACCCACTGTCTTTACATATTCATCTGCCGATGGATAGATGGGCGCGTCTAAGATTTAGTTATTATGAACCGTGTTGCCATGAATGTGTATCATTCCAAAATGATATGTTTAACCCTTTCAGAAAGGTACCTAGAAGGGGAATAGTTGAGTCAAGCTTTGAGGAGTCTCTGTACTGATTTCCACAGAGGTTTTACCAATTTACATTTCCTCTAACAGTGTAGAAGGGTTCCTTATTCCCCAGAGCCTCGCCAACATTTTTATTTGAGTTCTTGATGATGAGTTCTCTCTGAAGTAATATGGAATCTCACTGTTGTTTTAGCTTGCATTTTTCTAATGGCCAGTGATGTTGGACATTTCTTCATGTATTTATTGGCCATAGGTAATTCTGAGAAGCGTCCATTCATTTTTTGATTGAGTATTTTATTCTGGAAGATCTAATTTCTTTGAATTCTTTATATGTTCTAGATATAAGTCCTCTGTCTGAGGAATCACTGGAAATTTTTTTCTCATTCTGTAGGTTGTATCTTCACTCTGTTGATCGTTTCTTTTGCTGTATATAATCTTTTTAATTTAATCCCATTTGTTGATTCTTAGAGCTCTAAGCTATGTAACTGGGGCTCTGTTCAGAAAGTCCTCGCTCACATTCAAGAGTTGTACTTATCTTGCCTTCCAGGAGGTAAGGCTTTTTGATTTAGTAGTTAGTGTTCAGTTCTTTGATCCATTTTGCTATTAGTTTAGAACATGGTAACAAATATGGTCTAGATTCCATTTTGTCATGTGGATAGCCAGTTTTCCCATCACCTTCAATGACTGCTTTCGGTCCCTTTACCAAAGATCAAATAGTTGAATATTTTTGGTGCTGTTTCTGCATCCTCTATTCTGTTCCAGTGATACTTTTGTCAGTATTCATGCCAGGATCATGTTGTTTTTTATCACATTACCTTTGTAATATAACTTACATAACATAACTATGATGCTTCTTGCTTTGCTCTTGTTACCCAGAATTTCTTTTGATATTCAAGGCCTCTTCTTGTTACATATAAAGTTTTGTATTGTTTTCTTCAGTTCTGTGAAGAATGCTATTAAAATTTTTATTAGATTATATTAAATCTGTATATCAATTTTGGAAGCATGGCCCTTTTGAATATATTGGCTCTGCCCATCCAGAAACAGGGAATATCTTCCCTTTTTCTGATATGCTCTTTAATTTCCTGTTTCACACTGCCATAATTTTCATTGTAGGGATTTTTCACTTCCTTAGGTGAATTTTTTGATGATATTGTGAATAGTGCTTCCCCCTAATTTCATTCTCAGTGGGTTTATCATTAGTGTACAGGTATGCTGTTAATTCCTGTGTGTTGGTTTGGTATCCAGGTACATTACTGATTTTAGTTGTTAATTTGATGGGTTTTTAGTGGATTTTTGTGGAAATTTCTATGTAGAGGTTCATATTGTTTGTAAATGATATTAATTTGAGTTCTTATTTTCCTATACACTTAGGTTTTATTCCTTTTATTTGAGTAATTGCTCTTGTTACTGTTTCAGATACTATGTTGAACAAGTGTGGTGATATAGGATAGCCTTGTCTTTTCCTGACTTTAGAAGGAAAGCTTACTCTATTCTAGACTTTCCCACTGAGCTACAGCTCAGCCATTTTTGAAATTTTTATTTTGAGGTGTGGTCTGGATGAGAGATTAAGTTCTTGAGCCTGGCCTGAACTTTAGACTCTCTTCCTCCAATTCCTAATGTGCTGGAAATCCAGACAAATGCCAGCTGAAAATGGATGTTATGGACTTCATCTTGATTTTAAATGAGGAAACATTTGGGTTTTTTACCCTTAAGAATGACACTATAATATGGATAATTTTTTTCAAAGTCCTTTATTCTCATTGAAGTTCTTCCCTCCTATTCCTACTTTGTTGAGCTCTTTTTATTGCACACGTTTGTCTCTTCTAGTGAAATTTTATTGACATTTACTTCATCAGACAAAAGCCAATTCCTTCTCTACTGTGGGCTATCTGTGAAACTCTTCTGGGACTACATTTTTAAGATTCTTAGCTCTACTTTTAAATCATAAAACTATTTCTGTTGTTTTAAAATTTGAAATACCACCTTAAATACTTCTGAGGTTTTAAAGTAGGGTCTGCATTTGTGACATTAGCTCCTTGTCCAGATGAAAGCTCGTGTGTGATTTCCGCTATGACAGGTCTACAACTGACATTTACCCTGACACTATTTCTTGGTTTTACCATCATTTGCTATATTGAAATGCTGGTAACAAGAAACTGTTTTTTTTTAATCCAGTAAGACCTGATTTCTCTACATTTAACAATTATTTCTTCAATTAGTCAATTTCCTCTTGCATCTTACTGGAAGCAACTAGAAGCTAGCTCTAACTTACCTGCAATACTCTACTTGGAAATCTTTGTAGGTAGACCATCCTGTTCATTAGGTAAATTTATTTCGAGTATGAGTATAGTGACATCATTACTAAACTTCCTGTTGTTTCATCTTAGAACCTCTTTTTTAGTGCTCCCAACATTTCCCCCATTTTTTTAAGCCCTCACAGACAACTTTGTCAGAACCATCAAGCCTCATCTAGTGGCTCCTCAAAAGTATCTATTGCTAGCTTTTCTTTGATCTCAAAGCTACTCTGTCACATGCAAGGGCTGGTATAATAACTCTCCACTTCATATATCAAGATTCATCCTGGTTGCTGTTGTGGTTTAACAAGCCACTCTACATTTTAGCAAGTTAAGAGAATGACAGTAGTATTTTCCTTCATGAATCCATTCATTGAATAAGGCATGGCAGTGATAGCTGATCTTCATACTGCAGCAGCCAGAACAGATGTAAGCATGAGAGTTGAAGTCACCTCAAGATTTGCTCACTCATGGGTAGGGTTTGATGCTAATTCTCACCTGAATTCTTCACTCAGATTTTCAGAACACTCTCAGGCCCTTTTCAAGCTTTAAGCCTCTTCACAATATGATGATTTGATTCCAAGGACAAGAACATGGGAAACAAAGAAATAGAGCTAGGGAGAAACTCTATGACTTGTGCAAAAGTAGATTTAAAAGTCATTCAATGTCACTTTCATCATGGGCTCTATATCGATATAGTCACAAGTCTGCCCAGGATAAGATGACAGGAAACAGCATTTACCTCCTGATGGAGTGGCAAATTCTAGAAGAGCAAGCTAGATGGAAAGATTGCTATGTTCTTTTTGCTAATTGTTGTCTGCTTCATGAATCCACTGGCTTTCCTTGTGAAAATGAGGCATTAAGATTGTCTTTGGAAAAGTGGGTAAGGTCACATACGAATTGATGAGCAACACACAATATGTATTTATCATAGATGTTTAACATAAATTATGCAAGATATAGACACATTCCACAACCTAATGGTCAGGTCATTTAATCAAATCTAGAATGAGCTGCACTCATTTATCTTGCTTTTAAAAAATTTGTACATGGTATGCCTCTGAATTCAGTCTATATCTTTCTCATGGATCTCACAGAAGCAAGAAGTTGGGCAGAAGGAAGTTTCTGAGTCAATTAAAAATGGTTCAGGCTTGATGTGTTAGATGTTTAATGCATCGCAACACTTTTTCCATAAAAAAGTAGCTTTAAACACATAGCTTTCTGGCATAGAAGAGAGAATCATCTATGACTGTGTAGATAAAGATCAGGGTGAGTGTAAGCCTCCAGCTGATGTCTAGGCCTCTACACCATCAGGGTGCATTGGCATACATCTGCTTTCTCTCCCTTTCCATGATCAAATTTTCAAGAATTAAGCACCCTTAGGAACGAATGCTACCCACAATAACTGGTGGGTATTAATTACAGCACACTGGCCCTGCTCTCACAGAACACATGTCTAATGACTACACAGAGAGGACAGACTAGAAATCAATCTGGTTATTGTTATTCTTGACTCTGTCAAGAAATGAGGGGACAAAATTAGTATGGTTTAAAATATAATGCAAAGCTTAACATCAGGATAATAGACAGAACAAACTATAGAGAAACTGGCTCTGTTCCTTTCCCATATCTCCCTGTAAATGCCAATTTCTCATCCTGCAGACCAGGTCCATGGGGCTGTATATTTCCTTTTCTTCCTATAATGAAAACATCAATGTCAGTAGTACTGGCACCCTCACTAAAGGGTGTGTTATGGTTTTTATCTAGATGATTCTCCAAAGCCTCATGCAGTCACAGGTGGGCTTTTTGGAAGTGGCTGGATCTAGGGTGTGTGATGATGCAATTAGGTGTGTGATTCTGGAATTAAGGATGCCATGCTGGGATGAAGGGTGTGCAGTTACTAAATTAGTCCACTGATTGTTTTAGCATAGCTCTGGTGTGGATAGTGGGAGAGCCCACCCTGGTTGTGGGTGGCACCACTGCAAAGGTGAGGAAACCAGAATGGATCAAAAGGAGGTGCAGGCTGCTCTGCTGCTGCTGCAGGTCTGCTATTGCCTCCTGCGTGCTCTGGGAAGCTGCTCTGTCCCACCATGGAGCCAGCCAATTAGGGACTAAACCTCCACAAACTGTGAGCTGAAGTAAACATTTCTTCCTGTAACCTCGAGTGTTGGGTATTTTGTCTTAACAATGAAAAAAATAACTAAAGCAGAGGAATAGCCACACCACTGGTACAACTAGAGCATTATGAGTCTCATCAGAACAGAGACACAACAAGCATGGAACACTCATTCCAAGGCAGACTCAGCAGCCCTGTGCATCCAGTGATGCAGGTGGTACCCAAGATGTCAGGTCCCCGGGGTCATCCTTCTACTTGAATCAGTGCAATGATGTGGGTGTTTGTACCAAGGGGACATTACACTGTAGTAAATAGATTTGGTTTTTCCTCCTGACTCCACCACTAACTCAGAGGCTTTGCTTTCCATCTAGGTTGGCTTCCACATTCTCTGAGCCATTCCCAGCTCCGGTGTTCTCCTGCAGCTTCTCGCACGTGATCCCAATCCTGCCATGCCAGTGACTGAGTGACTGCCAGGGTGTGTCCATGCACACAAGCAAGTGAATCTGTCCATGGTGCTGAATAGAGAGCGGTATTTTCATGCCATGCTACATACAACTGCTGTAATAGGGGATTTGGATCTTAACATTAGAGATAAGCTGCTTATGAAACACTGCTGTGTGTGGGCTAAAGTTACAGTCATCCAAGGGAACTCATAGGCACACCTACACAGACAGAAGAGGGGATGCCTTTGTGCAATAAAATGACTAAAGGACTGCTCAGAAAAGAGGTTGTTGACTGAAAGGTTTGGGGGTCTGACACATGCTTGTTGGGAATGTTTTGGAAAAGAACACTGTTGGCACAAGACTTTAGAGATCCCATTTCTCATTTAATGATGAATACTCATTTGTTGAATTCCTTCCCATCTTCAGTGAGGTTATAAATGAAACAGTTGGTCAGTTCTATTATCTTATGCCTACTTTTGTTCCTAGCTGCCTTGTGATCTTGCAGAAGGTTTCACTCACATCTCAGCGTCTACTAAACTCACCTGTAAAATGCACTGTATTTCTCTCACTATGGAATTAGTCACAGTTCTCCAGAGGAACAGCTCCAATAAGAGATAATATGTATGTGTGTATGTGTATTTATTTATGCAAATAGATTCCATTTTATATAAAAGGATTTGTTAGGGGGTGTGGGCTCACAAAATTTGTGAGCCACTGAGAAGTCCCATAGTTTTCAAGCTAGCAATCTAAGATAGCCTGTGGTATACTCTAAAGGTATGAAAGCCAGACAGCTGAGGTTGAGGTCTGAATCTGCAGTCCTAAGAATGAAGAGTGCTGAGGGTAGGAGATAATGCACTGGCTCAAGTCTTCAGACAGAGTGCAAACACAGCTGACTTCTGCCTTCTTCATCTGGTCAGGTGCTCCTTGAACTGGATGTGGGCACCTACACAAGGAGGGTATGACCCTTTCACACAGTCCACCACCCCAACACAGGTCCCTTCCAGACACAGTAATCTCTGATTACCTAGCAATCTCTCAACTCAATCAAGTAGACATACTGTCTATCATTAGCCACCACACTGGTGAATTTCTCCTATTTAGATCAAATCTTACATATAAAATTATTTGAAAGTGGAATGGTAAAGCACATTTTAAGGCTCTGTTTTACTAAATTGTTTGACTTCTCTAGAAACTCCTGTAGCAATTTGGTTTCACTTTGGGTGCTTTTCTGATACAAATGGAGACACTCTGAGTCAGAGATTTTTGACTTTCAAAGCAACAGAGCCCTCAGGGATGAACTAGTTGAAGCTAGTACCACAGAGGGAACAGTAAAGGCAGAGACAACCTGCAGAGTCCGGACTTTTCACAGGAAATAATGAGCTACTCAGTTACCACTCTGAGGACTTAAACTTTTTTTTAAATGTTAGTTCATCCACTGTTCCTGAAAAGTTCTCACTGCTCTCCCCCTTTCTTTAAATCCAGCCCCTGAATACCTCAGAGCTGGTCCATGCTGGAGTCAAGAGATTTTCAAGGCCTGGGACCCTCAACAATTTAGTTCCTAAACATATTTTAAACAAAAATGGATCTTTCAACCAAGTCCCAGAATGCTTCTTTATATTCTGAATCTTCCTTTGTTTAAAGTCTTGAATATCCAGTCTGGAGATACTAGGACTGCCCATGGCTGATTTTAAACCTTCCCTCTCATTCTGTGACACTTAAAGCTTAGTAGGAAGAGGATGAAGGGCTTGGCTGGTTTGCATTTAAGGGACGGTCTCTCTTTCTATGCAAGACATAGAGACAACTCAATTACCAAACACAGGACCTGGTCTTAGGGAGCCTGACTGTAGGCATGTACTGGGTATCCTGCACTGAGTTTCACTGACGATGGGTACATAAAGAAGGCGAAGTGGCTTTTGTTCTTTTCATTCACTTGAGAAAACTGTCAGTTTATCTGTCCTGTGCCCCACTGATCACAACACCTGATTTGGACTCTCTGTCTCCCATGTCTGCTCTCACCTCCTAGCAGTTCAAACTATTCATTTCCTTTCTTATTTCTCTGGTAGACTCCAATCTCATCTCTGTCTTGTCTCCAAATTTCTCTTCCCTACTCTGGTTAGTCTTATGCTGGCCTCTTCCTGGATCTATGCTATTATCTGAAGCATACCAGAGATTCTACACTTGATAGTTTCCTTGATAATAACATTTTCTGTAGCCAGATACAGGCTGGTTGGAGAAATCTCTAATAAACTAGCAAGAAAGTAAAATGTCACAGTAATTTGCTGCTACAAACCAAAACAGGACAGCTCCTTGAGAAAGTAATTTAGAATTATATAGCAAGAGATATTAAAATGATCAAAGTCATTGACTTGGAAATTTCACATGGAAGAATTTACCCTAAAAATTGTTTCTCAATAGGTAACTTTTATATGAGCAAAAAATCTACAGTGATGTTGTTAATGTTTAGATTTATATTGTCCTCCAAAAGTCTCCTGTGTCAGGAGGTGATAGTTTGGGGAGATAATCAGATCATGGGGCAGCTATGCCCGTCAGTGACCCTGATACTCACCAGTGGTGAGCTCCAAGCTGAACCTGCTGTAGGAAGTGCGGCCCAGAGGGAGGTTGCGTCTGGGGTGTGATCTGGAAGGGTGCAGTCTTGTCCTTGGCTCCTCTCTTCACTCTCTGCTTTCTGGCTGCCATAGTTTGAGCAGCTTTCCTCCAACATGACTTTCTATCATGCTATTTCTGCTTTAAGTTATAGGAACTGAGTATTTTATCCCGGCAATGGGAAAGCTCACTAACACAAACATTCACACCTAAATACTATTAAAGACACTTTTGGGAATAGTTAAATAAACTTTTTGAAAGGTAATGCAGCCTTTAAATAGGTATTCCAAAAATATGTGTTCAAATGTTTAATCAAAGCTGCTGTTCATACATGATTTATTCCCCTTTAGCCCGCTGTTGAAATAGTCATAAAAGACAGAAAGCATGTAACACCCCCAATAATTAATAAAATCATTCAATGCTACCATTAAAACTTATGCAAATTTCTTGAAGAAAAATATCTTAAATTCTGGAGTGTCTAAGCAAGATAGAAAAGTCATTCAGATGCAAAACACAAAAAATTGTGCTCCTACCCTCAGGATACGGAGCCGCGCTATAAATAGCTTGGTGCTGTAGAACTGCCTTCCTGGGCACAGAAGGATACTGTTTCTATCAAAATCCCTTCTCTCATCAGTAATTATTCTGTTTCTGAAATTACTGAAAAGTCTCCAACTTCCAGCTATACAAAATGGTTCTAGATGAAAGATGAGTTTATGAGTTACAAAAGCAAAAATATATTTTCATATTTGTAAGGGCTCAAAAACTATTCCACCCATGTATACTTTCTGAAAAAGTTATTCTAGGACCTAAGAAACTGACCAATCTATGAATCAAATGTGAGAACTCAAGGAATAATTTAAAACCTAATGTATTTTGAATATAATGTTATTTGAACTTCTGTTGAAGTATTAATGTAATTATTATGAAGATAGGTAGCAAAAGTAGTACTAGTTGTATAACATGATTTTATGATATAAAGATCATGTAATGGTAAACTGAGCTAAGCAAAACCATAGAAATCCTTAAGGATTGTATTACTATATAATCTTTATTATATATTACATAACATATAGTAACCCTTATTAGATATTAATATGAATTAGTGAATATCAGAAGTATTAAGATCATAAAAACAAAGATATAAAAATACACAATTGAAGAATATTAAAATAGCCACTTTTTAAAATAATTCATTAATGTTTAGTAGGGACTTAATTACTACAAGCCAGACTTTAATTTATAAAGTTAATCACTTTAACTTAACCACTAGAAAATTAGTACACCTTCTCAAATACCTATGCAACATTTATGAAATTTGACCAAACATCTCTTTAAAGGAATTCTAATAAATTATAAAGGATTATTGTCACAAGTTCTTTCAACATTAACTTTCTCCTGTCAGCCTCTACAATCAATCCACTCAAGGAAAATCCTACTGATTTATTCACTCCCCAGATTCAGTGGGGCTGGGTTGCTCTGCTTCTACAGCCACTGTTATTCTCAACTTCTCTGGTTTGCGAGGCTTGGAGGATGAACACAGCTTTGTTAAAAAGAATACAGCAGAGTATCAGCTTCAATTTAGTTATTAGAAATCTGGAAAGTGTGTCACTCCCGACTTGACAGGAAGACAGAATGGATAATCTACTAGGTCACAACTTTTCTTTAACCCAACTCAGAGTCCACACTGCGAGCAACCGTCTCATCTGAAATATAAGGAAAAACAGACACCTTTTAGCATATACAGGATATAAGCCCTGGCGTACTTAGGGCAGAGCCTTGAACAGGTGTGGTTCTCATGAGAGAAGATACGAAGAGTTCAGCTAAAATAGTTGCCAAATGGTTAAAAGCAGAGTGTGAGCTATTGTGAGAGCATAGAGTCAGTTGCCCTCTAAAAGACCTTCTTTGTTGACCTCTCTGCTGGTCTATCAGAAGATGTGGGACAGACCTTTAATGACTCCTGTGCCTCAAGATTGGGGAAGGGAACAGTCATTGGTGCGAGAAAGAGAAAAGGCACTGAAACTTGCCCGGAAACTCATCTCGAAGTCACTATGATAGAGCTGGGAGGTGCTGTTTTTCTCAGTGGGTGTGTGATAACCTGCTGAGACTAGAGCAAGAAGGCAGAAAAGTTCCCTATCTTTACAGGAAAGACAAAAGCCATACTATCACCTGGCCATTAGGAATCCTTGTCAGCAGGGGAGGATAAGGGCCACCAAGTCTACACGTGACAGCCAGAAACACTGGCCTCGCTCAAAGCTGAAGGTAAACCAGGACCACAGAGAATGCCCTCTTAGCCCAGCCATAATTTACTGTATGGAAAGATGAGACCACGGAAAGTGACTCTGGCTGAAGTACAAATTCACAGAGAAAATGTAAAGCTGAAAGCAATGGAGGAGCATTGGAAACCTCCCAGCACCCAGGCTTCATCAGAACTGCAGAGCAACATTAGACGGGTCTGACACACAATTTCAGCGAGGGTGACTTTCATAACCAAGTGCAAGGGCGTTCAGCCCTTGACCATAAGGGCTCCACTCCCCACACCACTTGTCCACCAGAGTAAGTGGGCTCATTTCAGGGAACAAATGCTGCTTTGGTTTTGAGTATCCTCCACTGAATGTCTAGCTTTTAACTAAAGTTTATAATGCAAAGGAAGACTAAAAACAAAGACAACACTGTCAAAACAGACAGGAAGCCACAGAGCTGCACACAGATGCAGGACTCATGATGCAGCTTCGGATAAAGAACCTGAAATAATTCTGATTAGTGTGTTACAGGTGTTGTGGAAAAGAAGGAAAAGGTACACAAATAAGTGGGAGTACTTCAACAGAGAGGTGGAAACTGAAGGAATGATCAAATGAAAATGATCAATTCATATTAATTTAGAGTGATAAGGATAAAGGTGGCCTTTTACAGGCTTCTCAGTACCCTACACATAGCTATGGATAACTCAGATTAATAGAAACTGTTAAAATGGAAATTTACAGAAGAAAAAAAGAGCATAAGGGAGAGAGGGAGAAAGAGAGAGAGAGAGACTGAGAGAGAGGGAGAGAGAGAGAGAGAGAGCAAGAATATTCAAGAGCTGTGAGAATACCAAATGACTGCAGAAGAGAGAGACAACAGAAAATAAACAATTCAAAACACAAAAACTAACGTTTTTCCAAAAATAATACCTGTCTTAGTTACTTTTTACTTATCAGAGACAAAATACCTAACACCCAAAGCTGGGAAAGGAAAGGTTTATTTCTTACAGTTTTTGGAGGTTTCAGTCCATACTCAGTTGGCTCTAAGGCACGGTGGCATGGTGGGCCACAGTTCATGGCAGCTGCAAACAACAAGGCGGAAAACCACAAGAGAGAGAGACACATGCCTTCTTCCTGCCATTACACTGCGTGCTGGTTCCATCCCTACAAGGGTGTAGCACTGACACCATCAATCCAAGCACTAGACAATGAACCAATCACAAATGCACAATGCAAACGCATGAGGCCTGGGGGCCATCGACATAAACCATGGCATTCCACCCCTGGCCACCAAAGACTCATGTACATCCTTTATACAAAAGACATGTAGTCCATATCCAAGAGTTGCCAAAGTCCTAACATTTATAGCATTGCTGAGAGTCCAAGTCCCAAGTCTCCTCCGATATCTATGGCAAACTCTTAACTGTAAACCCCTGTACAAATGAAACAAGGTTAAACATTTCTGAAATGCAAAGGCACAAGATAAACATTACCATTACAGAAGTTACAAACAGGGGAATATAAAGCATTGGAAACAAAGCAAGTCCAACATCCAGCAGGGCAAACGTTAAGTCTTAGAGTTCCATGCTCAGCATTTGAAGCAATCTGGTTGCAAGCTCCAAAAGGCTTGGGTGATTCCATCCCCATGGCACTTCCAGGGATTTCAGCTTCCTCAGTGTTTCTCTTAAACCCTATCTGCTTGCTTTTTGCAACTTTCCTTGGATAATATACGTTTCTGGCTTTTCCAAGCTTTTGAGATCTCCAGTGCACCTTTGGCTTCACCCTTACATCTTTACAAATTGCCCTCTCGGGCACACTGCTTGGCCTCCCAGGCCCTTTGCAATCGAGGTGGAAGCCGTCTTACCCTCAGAATTTGTGCATTTTCCTTGCACCTAAAATCAGTGCCATGTAGATGCCACCAAAGTTTGCTGCCAGCTGGAGCAGTAGCCAGGCTTTTCTCTCTCTTGGCTGTAAGTGTCCAGTGCCTGGATCGCTGGGCTCTGCTTACCTGATTGTGAGGAAAAGCTTCTCTATGTTGCCGCCATTCTGGACCCTTAGATGGCCTCTGTCGCCATTTTGGAGCATGGTGCTCTGAAGCTTTCTCCTCTGAGCAAATTTTTTTTTACTTTTGGATTTTTGAGGCTGCAAAGGATGGTGACCCACTGCTACTGGGATGCCCCCTCATCATCTTTCCTATTTCTCTGTTCCTTCTCAGCAGTCGAAGTCTCAGCTCTATCCTTACAATCCATAACTTTCCTGGAGTTTTCCTTCTGGCCAAACTCATAGCATTTTAAATTATCCTGTTAGGCTCTTTGCTCTTGATTCGCAACATAAAGCTGGCTAAAAGCCCCCAACAATAGCCATGCCACAGCCTCAACATTTGAGTGCCTGGAAATTTCCTTTGCCAGATTAATCAGTCCATTGTCCTTAATCTCAGTTTCAGACAAAGTCTCTGGGAATAAGCAAAGTGCAGACAAACTTTCTGCCAAGCCATAACACACATAGTGGGGAGTCCAACAACCAATGCAGTCCTTCTTCCCAGCAGAAACCTCCCAAGCCTGGTCTTTACCATCAGGCTTTTTAGTCTTCTTGTCTCCTGAGCTCTGACCAGAATCTCCTCTACAGAACAGCGTAAGCTGCTCCAGCTCTATGCATCCAGGCAACATTTCTGAACCTTTCCAAACTCTGCCCACAAGCCATTTCCAAAGCCTCTTGAAAAACATGGTCAGGTATAGTCACAGCAACGACCCCATTAATCAGTACCAAATTCTGTCTTAGTTACATTTTATTTATCACTGAGACAAAATACCTGACACTCAAAGCTGGGAAAGGACAGATTTATTTCTCACAGTTTTTGGAGATTTCAGTCCATACTCAGGTGGCTCCAAGGCAGGGTGGCATGGAAGGCTGCAGTTTATGGCAGCTGCAAGCAGCAAGGTGCAGACTTGCACCTGCAAGAGAGAGAGACACCCCTTCTTTCTGCCATTACATTGTATGGTGGCTCCACCCCTAGATGGGTGTAGCACTGACACCATCAATCCAAGCACTAAACAATGAATCAATCACAAATGCACAATGCAAACACATGAGGCCTGGGGGCCACCGATATAAACTGTGACAATGCCATACATCAAACCAGATTCAAGTTTTCTGAAAATACTAAAATAAATGACAGTCCGAAACCAAAAAACACAAACAAACAAAAAACCCATTATATAATGTCAGCCAGAAAATATCATTAAGACAGAGGGAAAAATGAGACAACATACAGACAGACAAATGTAAGAACTGCAGTGGGTTTTTCATCAGAAATTGTGCAAATCCTGTAACATCTTTTAAAAGCTGAAACATGAAAATTAATTTTAAAAATTAGTATAAGACTGTACCAGGTGAAAAACAAAAAGACAGGAAAAATTAGTTTTTTAGGCCCAAAAACCTGAGAAAATAAATTACCATTTGAACCATACAATAAAAAATATTAAATGAGATTTTAGTAAATCACAAAAACTTAAAATGCTAGAAATTTTAAAATTAAAAATTATGTACAGAAAGGTTGAGATGCATTATGTGTATACTATACCTCAATTTTTAAAACAAATTATTGCTGGTGATGTTAATTAATAATTTATAAATTAGAGTTTCCCATAAGTAGCCATGTTTCAGCTCTATCTTGACTAATTGTGGCATTCAAGGGTTGACAGTTTAGCAGCAGTATTTCTTAAAGCCCTTGCAGGAAATTTCTTAGGAAAGTTGTAACTCAGTTGCAATTAACTCTCAGGAAGGCTGAAACTCGAGTCTCACAGGAAAACAGTGAGCAGCTGGAAATGGCTAAAATAAGCATTGGTTATTTGGCAGAATTATGCTCTTTCCTCCAAAATTTGTATGTGAAGGAGTGGTCTTAACTCCCACTAGCTCAGATTGTGACCATAGCTGAAAATAATGTGTTTTAAGAAATTAAGTTAAAATGAGCCCATTAAAATGGACCCTGTCTAGAATAACTCGTGTCTTCATGAGAAGAAGAAATTAATGCACAGAACACAGAAGTTAGGCACAGGAAAGAAGACAGGATTTAGAAGCCCCACCCGAGTTCTCAGAAGAAACAAACCTCACTGCCACTTTGATTCAGACTTCCAGCCTGCTGGGTTGGCAGCAAAAGTCACTGTGGTCCAATCCATCAGGCTGTAGTGTGCTGTTATGGAAGCCTTAGCAAATGCATTTAAAGTGATGTTTGCCAGGTTTCTGGGCTTGTGCTATTTTCGTAATTGTATATATAAGAAACACGCAGAAAGATACTTTAAACTTAGTAAGTTTCCATTATTAATAACTTTGACATTCAATATTAGTATCTGCTGATGATTCTGCATTAAACAATGTTTACAGTTATGGTTGCTAAGTTGTATTTTGTTATTCCATTATTCTTTCTCCATGTACTGTCTTAGCTAGAATTTATTGTGAGAAAGTACTTGTCTACCTCCTTTCTTACCTGTCCACACTACCTTCCTTTTGCCCTTCTTTCTCACTTTCTCCTTCTCTTCCATTATGTCTTCATTTGTTTCAGAATGAATTCATGGATCTGCATTGTATTCTGTGAAATATAATCTGTTGGTCTTATTTTCATTCCGTTGTGACTTTTCTCAGATCTAGGTGGTGAAAACCCCTTCACACTGGCTCCTCGGTGCTTTTGCTATGACTCTACTACTCTGCAAGTACTGTATTGTTTTGGCACAAGATGTTTCAGCCTTGTTCTTTCCACCCTCCTGTCCTTGGACAAAGCCATTTCTCCAAGTAATCCTGTCTTTTTCTATTGGAGAACAATATCTATTAAAAAAGGATTCCAATGCTAGATATGTTCTTGGCACATGGCACTATATATTGTGTTTAGGCCTTCTCAGAAAAGAAAGCTAGTACATATATATGCATGTACATGTACAAACATAAATATAAATGCAAATATACACAGATTAGCCTCTGAAATCCAGATGCTCACCTGTCTCCCTACAAAACACTGAATCTCAGCTTTCCTGAGACTCAGTTGCAAGGTCTTTAAGAAATACTGATGATAGCATCCAACTACCACAATCTAAACCAGTTGATCAGAACAGAGCCCAGCAATGGGCACTTGCTGAAAGCACCCACGGACTGCAGCTTCTTCTTTGCAGTCACTGCTGAGAACCATTGTTCTAAGGTACCAGCACCACCGTCAAGCCTCCAGGACCATTCGTCTACCTTCATCCACGTGGTGCTGCACATGCCTGGCTGTGACCAGTTTCCTCTCTTCTCACCCTCTCTAAGTTTTCCATATGGCCTTATTAATTATCACTTTGATATCTCTCCCTTTTCTTTGGTTTCTTCATCACCAAACTGAAAAATGGTTTCATTCTCTCTCTCTCTCTCTCTCTCTCTCTCTCTCTCTCTCTCTATTTCAAGGGACATCAAAAAAATAGAAAGAGCTAGTTATATATATGAAAGTGAAAGCTGTGGGTCAATCTCCAGTATAACAAACAAACAGGGGAATTTGCTTTCCTTTCACACATCATCTATCTTGGGCCTGAAAATGTGATATATGTATGTTTTTAGCACTACTTTAGTGAAGTTTATTCTCCTCCCTTAATTGAATCTTAGGCCATCAAACTCTACCCCTCCTTAGCAATGCATGCCACAGTTCTTGAAGACTCTGTTGAAAGTCTCACCTTCCTCATCTGGTTTTATACTACAGGAATCTACTTGGTTACCATTTGTGTTCCATTCTTTTGTTTCTCATTTCCTACCACCTCTTATACCTTCTCTGCTTTGAACACTTGAAGCCAAATTCTATTATCCAGTGGACTTAAGAATTGTAATTTTTTGCCTACTAATGGAAGCCTACTTCTTGAAACAATGTTTCCCTCTCATAATAGTTTTCCATTGGTGCATTACCAAACTTTTCTCTTCATAAAGTTTTCAAAGCCTCTAATGGTTTTTAACAGTGACTAAAATTTGACTAATACTTACATATTGATTATGTTTGTTATCTGCTGTCTGTTTAGCAAGAAACATTTTTTATTATGACCATTGGCTCTAGAGAGGAAAATACTAAGGTGGGTTATAAAATATGTATATTACTTATCTTTTTAATTTTTTTCACCAAGACTAGGAGAAGAGTGAGGAAGGTTTTGACTGTCATGGTATGAAACTGTTGTTTGAATGATTGGCAGAATGTGTCATCAGAGTTGTAAGACCCTGTAATATTTTCATAGTGGAAGACACTGCATTTACAGAGTATTTAAAAACAAGACTGAACCAGGAGTCAAATTGTCTTTGTCACTTTCTCATCACTATGACACAATATCCCATATCCACAATTTAAAGGAGGAGAGTGTTATGTTGATTTATGTTTTCAATCCATAGCTCATTGGTTCAGTGACTGAAACAATAAAGGGCCTGGTAAAGGATAGTTGCTCACATCATAACAGGCAGAGTGAGAGGAGGAGGAGTTGGGGAGTAACACATCATTCCAGGCTATGCCCTGCAGACCTAGCTCCAGCGGTTGGAACTCTCTTCCTAATAAGAAGTCACCTATGCTATCCCCATGAAGAAATCACCATCCAGAAGCCCCATTTCTCAATCCATGAGGCCTTTAGGAATCACTGTAGACCTAAACTATTTTCTTTTTGTACCAGGAATTGAACTCAGGTCCTTACATTTGCCAGGCAGGCACATGTGCTGCTGAGCTATATCCTAGGCCTGGATCTAAACTATAACATTCCTGACCTCCAGAAGTATCACTCCCATCTCTTTATGTAAAATGCGTTTAGTCCATCTCTAAGAGTCACCCAACAGCAGTTCCAGAACTGCTGACAAGTCTAAGCCCAAAGCTTCCTCTGAGACAAAAGGCAAACTCTTAGCTGTGAGACCCTGTAAAAAACAAAACAGAAAGTTAAACACTGTAGACATGTATGCAACATCTGGGCCAAATTGTAACAAAATGTGAATCAAACTGACTTGAGTGACTCCATCCCTACAGAATTGCTAATTATAACCATCACCATCTCTCTCGGGTTGATTTTTATTCTGCTTGTGGATTTCCTTTGCAAATATTCCATGTTGCTGGATTCTTCAACTTAATGGGGCCTAGATTGCACTTTAAAACTCACTCTCACAGCTTCTCATATGGTTTTTTCACAAGCATACTGCCTGGGGCTCCTGAAATCTGGATGGATGCCTCTCTGAATTCTCACCTCTTGCATGATGCATGCCATAAAGTCAGCACTATGTGGATGGTGCAAAAGTCCATTACCAGTTTACGCATCACTGAACCCCTGTGGATCATGGCTGCAGAGGCCTCTGAGTGGCTAGATGGCTGAACTCCAAGAAATTCTTTCCTCTAGTCCCTGAATGAGCTGGGCTTTCTAGGGATCTCTTCTCAAAGCAGAGTCTTTCACTTTTACAACTTGAAGTCCATGAAGTGAGTGCTTTGCTGATCCCTCACATACTTACAAGCTATTTTAACCGTTGTTCTGATGCAAAGTACTTTGCTTCTTTTTAATGCTATTATTTTCATCAACCATGCTCTTCTTTGCTCCAGCTTTCTTGGTGCTTCCTTTCTGGCCTAATAGAAAACTTTTAAAAGAGTTGTCCCTTAATTTTCAATATAAACCTGGTTGAAAGTTGCCCGCAGTACTCATGCCACACTCTGACCGTTTTCTCTATTTGATTCATTAGTCCACTTTCCTTTATCTCTGTCTCTAGTAAAATCTGAGGACATAAGCAAAACATAGATCTTATATCACAGTGCAATACACATGGCCTCAAGTCTAAATGGCAATGTAGCCCTTGTACTGACTGAAATTTCCAAGGCCTGGTCTTTACTTGTTTTATTTCTAACAGTATTCTGGTTTTCTAAACTCTGACCAGAATCTCCCATGAAGCTCAGCTTACAGCCTTCTAGAACTTCACTGCCTTGCATCTCCAGATATTTCCAGACTCCTGTTCCAAATTGCCTCAAATCAGTTCCAACATCTTCTGAGCCATAGTCAGGTGTATTCACAACTGTATTAGTTACTTTTTATTTATTGCTGAGACAAAATACATGATGCCCAAAGTTGGGAAAGGAAAAGTTTATTTCTTACAGTTTTTGGAGGTTTCAGTCCATATTTAGTTGGCTCCAAGGCAGGGTGGCATGGCGGGGCCGCAGTTTATGGCGGCAGCAAACAGCTAGCAGAAACCGGCAGAAGAGAGACACCCCTTCTTTTTGCCATTACATCACATCCTGGCTCCACCCCCCAGGAGGGTGTAGCACTGAAACCATCAATCCAAGCACTAGACAATAAACCAGTCACAAATGTACAATGCAAATACATGAGGCCTGGGGGCCACCGACATAAACCATGACAACAACCATGGCTTTGTTTTCAGCACCAAAATCTGTCTCAGTCATTTTCTTCTTGTTGGGATACAGCACCTGATACCCACAGTTTAATGGAGGAAAAGATTATTTTAGCTCATATATTTAGTCCATAGTCAGCTGGCCCCAAGGAAGTAACAAAATGGAGAAAGGGTCTGGTGGAGGGTGGCTCCTTAGGACATAGCAGCCAGGAAGCAGAGAGAGAAGGGAAAAACCTTCTCAGGGACTGGGATATACCCTTGGAGGTCACACCTCCAGTCACCCTTTTCTCCCAATCAGGTCTCATCTCATAACATCAAGACAGTTCTACTGTCCCCATGATCAAATCATTTTCCAGAAGCCCTAGCTCTCAACACATTAGACCTTTGGTGGGTGCCCTATATCTAAATCATAGCACACATGTTGGAATTTCAGCATTAACTTCAACTGTGATTGTTAATTATGATATGTATCTAAATGGGTTTAGATTTGTATCTAAATGGGTTAAGAAACACCTTATCAGATTAAGTAAAACCATTGTGCATGAGGCAGTCAATGAATAACAGATAGTTCAACAAAATGAAGGTAGAATATCCCCCCTGCACTGGATGATACCAATCAATATGGTGGCAAGAATGAAGAGGAAGAGAAGGAGATGTCCCTATTTGAGAAGAGCTCTAGTCTTTGCTGTTGGCTTTGGGCACTCATCCCTAGTTTCTTTTGTGAGTTTCTGTGCCTTTGGTCCTGGACTGATGCTAAATCTTTGATCCCGCTTGTTCTGTGGCTTTTATCTTAGGTTAAGCCGTTACTGGATCTTCTATATTTCCAGTGCAAAAGTAGTCATTCTCCCTCCTCTGATCCCACAGATGTCCACTGTGGGCTCCCTGACCTCTGGTTCTCTAAGCTTACCTAATAAATCCCCTTGCACAATTATACATCTATTTTCTATTGATTCTGTCCCTCTGGAGAATTGTAACTAATACATTAACTAATTGTACAGTCTTGGACAAAACATCACAGCCTTCAACTCTTTATATTCCTGTCTATAAAATAATAAATTGATAGCTCTGGCTCATCCTCCTGTAAAATATAGTCCGGGAGGAGAAGAATCTACTTCATGTGCACAGTCATTGCAAACATCAAATTAATGACCCAGAATGCTTTGGAAACAGTTCTGTATTATTTATCCAAAACTTTTGTGAGCTTCTTGTTGTTATTATTTTAAATAGAAAGCTGAGATCTCGTTGATGTATAATCCTGCTCATAATCAAAGTATGGGTTCTAAAGTTTATGTTTCTTCATCTCTTCTAATCTGAAAGCTGAAGGAAGGAAAAAGTCAGTCTGTAAGGGGCCCAGCCTGTTCTGTTTCTCTGTTCCCAGCCTCCAGCTTGTAGAGAAAATCTATAGCACCTTTCCCTTCCTTGCGAACAATGAATGAAGACCACGGATGACCCTCTCCAGTCTCCATCATCATTGCTCATTCCTGGGTGGGCTCCTCTCCTCTCTGTTAAACCTGATATCACCAGCAAACACATTTGGAATTAATTTAAATGTTAAAATCCTCAAACTGGCCAACTAGCAGTTGGTGAAGATGTTTGGGATTAAACATGATTTATATTACAATTATCCCTCTCCATTACTCCTACTTGGTCATAGTTATCACTTAGTAAAAGTCAAATTCAAGGGCTTTCCTAATTCTGCATTCATTTTTATCCTAGTAGGAAAAAGCTTCGTTTAGCCAGCCAAGTTACTGAGCTGCTGTGGCTGTTCTGGGTAATGTTGTTGTAATATGCTCTAACTCAGAGATATTAGCTATCTTAGGCTAAAAAATGTTATAAGAGGATATCTAAGAAGTCTATAAATCAGTATTCATTGTGGCACTAAAGATGCTAATTTTTGAGGAGGAAATAATATATGGCATTTGCAAGAATTCTGTCTGACCATTTTACTGCCACAAAGTTGTAGAGATAGAGTTGTTGCTTTCATTGACTCTAACTCTCATTTATGAAGGGAAGTACACTCACATATTTTTTACCAGAGGAGATGTAATTGTTATTCATGTTGAGAAAAAGTTTTATTAGCAATTTTATTATAGAGAGTCAAAGGAAAATAAAGGCTTTTGGCTTATCACAAGATATTAATTATAAATGTTAGCCAACTGCAGTAGTAGGCTTCTTTATGGTATAAGGTACAAAATTATCTGCTGACTTGGTGGCAGCTTATAAACAGCAGCTTTAGTTTGAGTTCCTGATTTTCATCACATGTACATATATCCAATTCAGATTTGCCAGTGAGCTATGAAGAACATGCTTATTTCATGGTCTACAGCCACATTTCCTTAATTATAGGCAGTGTCATAAAGTTCATTGTCCTGCTTTCTTCCCCCACCCCAAGTCACAGAAGTACCTGAACAGTGGCTATTCATATTTATTTATCTAGTAGGCATCTACTCAGTGGTTTTTATGTGTGGGGGGACTGTGTTTAGATCTTGGAATAAATGTACAAAACAACAGGGGCATAGTGTTTTCTCCCTCACTACAGGAAAGACAGGCAAGGTGATTGCAACCTGCAGTTACATCCTGTGATACAGATGGGCAGAGCCAGAGGAGACTTACAGAAGGGCATCAGACACAGACCTTTGGTAACAAAAACGGTTTCTAAAGAGAGCCTGCATCTAAACTGAGGTCATAAAAATTGTCCAGGTAAGGTGGGAAAGGTGAAAACTCTTCTAGGTAGACATAAAAATGCAAAGAAGAACCTGAAAGTCAGAGGCCAAGCAGCTGCTCAGGACCTGAAGTGTCACATGGTAGGAGCATAGAATGTGAAAGGAATATAGGAAGAAGTGAAATTGATAGAGATTGGTGGAGCTAGTCAACAAGGGAGTGCACAGCCCATGAGGAAGTTTGTATTTCCTCCTACGAATCTGGAGGATTTTCAGCAGGGCAGTGACACGATCAGATTGGCTGCAGTGTGGGAAATGGATTGGAATATGACAAAACTGGAAGTGCTTAGGAGGTTATTGCAATAACAGAGGCACAAGTGGTAAATTTCATGGCATAAAAGCTGATGCCTTTTATTTTCTGCATGAATTGAGAAGAGAAGCTCAGAATGAGATGGAAGACAGGTGGTAGATAAAGATTTGATAACAGTAGAGAAACAATTCTGATTGGAAACAGAAAGACTGTGAGGCAGCACTAAGGACCTCAATGGTGACAGGTGACATAAAGTGACAGTCACATCAGCACCACTGCATAGTTCTGTCCACAATGCTCCAAAACAAATGTGCAATAAATTGTTAGTGGGAAGCACTCTGATCCACCAAAGAGCAGAATGCAGAGATAAAGAGTGAAATCTAAATGGGGAATAAAATAAGAAAATACGAAAGGTGCTATGTGACAGAGAGGAAGAATAAGGTCTAGGACTTGAGCCATCTCAAGGTTCTGGTATCACTAGTGAGTGACAAATGCTCTAGATGGAGAAATCTTAGATCTCTTCCTTTTAGGGAGAATCCTTTGTGCATTTGGAAACTATTGTAAGTGAGGAGTCTACAAAATGAAAGGGACATGATCTTTTTCTGATTATTTCCGGTGTGCTGTGGTTGGATGTGTTTCATCCTCCACAGGTGTGTGTTAGCAGGTGGCTCCTAGCGCGATGAGAGTGGGAAGTGGTGGGACTTGTAACAGCTGGAGACGTGGTTCAGTTCCTGGTGCTCTTGCTCGTGTAAAGGGTTGAAGTGGGTATCTTGGGACTCTAGTTAGTTCCTGCGAGTCAGTTTTTATAAAAGATCAGGAGTGACCCCTGACCTCTTTGGCTCCTTATCTTACCATGTGATCTGCTCTCTCGTGCACTTCCTACCATGATGTTATCCATCTGTGCAGCCCCCAGTAGAGGTCAAACCAACAGAACCACCTGATTTTGGACTTTCACGCCCCAAATCTGTGAGGTAAATAAACTTCTTAATATTATCCAACCTCACTGGAAGAAATGGAAATCAGAGTAATACACCCCACTACCATCTTGTTTTTCTGTTTCTCTTCTCTAAGACATGAAATAACTTCTTTCTCAGGTCAGGGCTGATAAAAGGAAAGTCCTACTGGATAGGAACTCTAGAAAGAACCACCTTGTAAGCTTTTGTGCTTTTCTGGCTTGGAAGATACATGTAATACTAATTCTTTCTTATACATGTGCTATGTGGAATTTTTAAATATACTTTTTTCTGGCCACAACACTGGGGTCACATCAGTCACATCAGCACCACTGCATAGTTCTGTCCACAATGCTCCAAAACGAATGTGCAATAAATTGTTAATGCTCACCTCCAGTTCCCTTGAAAGAGTTTATTTGATTTGTGTTATCTAGAGGAAGACTTTCAATGTTTGTGTGTATAAGAATGTAGAAAGAGGACTTATTGGATGGATGCCTCAGTCACTGTTCCATCACTGGTACACAATACTAAACACCCACATCCTAAAGCAGGAGAGGTTTATTTTTGCTCACAGTTTAAATGGGTTCAGTCCATGGTTAGCAAACTTGTCTACGGCCATACCACCCTAAACGCACCCGATCTCGTCATGGTTAGCAAGCTCCAAGGAACAATCCACATGGAAGAATGGCCTCGCGGAGGAAAGAAGTTCATGTCGTGATGGTCAGGAAGCAGATAGAGTGAGAGCTGAGGACAAGAATATACACTTCTAGGTCACCCACCAGTGACCCACCTCAAGCCAGGTCCACCTCCCAATAGTAAGTTAGCTACAGTCCCCCTAAATATAATCACCTTCCAAAAGCTCCAACTTTGAACACATGAAGCTTTTGGAGGAACTTTCTAGATTTGAACCGTAACAAGTGGTATATAGCATCACAGGTATAATAGTCCACAATGGCTGTGTTCATGCCCAAGAGCCAAAGGCTCCTGTAACTCTGGTCTAAGAAGCTGGAGCCCTCAGATCAAGGGGAGCAGAGAATGGTCCAGGTCTGAAGGTGAAAGAGTTGCTGCTGTGAATCCATGTCAGATGGCTGAAGGTGCTGAAGCCGGATGTTCATGGGTGATGGTGACAGCAAAAGACACACTGACACAACAGCATCACACTTAAGAATATATTGGCTGACTTAATCCTTCCAATTTTTTGCTCCTTTTAGGCTGCAAGCCTATTAGATGATACACTCACAATCAGGGCTGATCTCCCCTCTATACCTCAGTTTGCTGGCCTTTGTGCCAGTCACCTCTGGAAATACCCCCACGGACCCAACCAGAAGTGTGTTTCAGTAATGCAGGTTGATCTCATGCTAATCAAGTTGATGGCCAAGATTAGCCATCACAACAGTCAAACATGTCTCCTCTTATTGGTCAGTTATGTTACTCCCTCTGCTCTTGAACATTCAGAGGGAAATACTCAACATTTTGCTTCAGAGATGCCAGTGCTCTAAGGAAGATCCAGAGAAAGATCACACATCACTTAAGAGGCCATATCTAGTTTATGAGCAAACAGTTTGAACTGGCTGAGCTGTGTGTGGAAATGCACCACTTACCTAAACCAAATGGCTCTACAGCACACAGTTGAGCTGCTGCAGTTTGTAGCCACTCTTTTGGGCCACTCCCTGTAATGACCAGCCATAGCTGGCCCTAGAGAGCAGCCAGCACCTTGAGGACTGAGCCTCTCTGAATGTTTCCCTGAGTATAGCAGCAGCCCGAGACTCTTTCTTCTCCATTCTTCCTTCTCTTTTTCCTTTCAGAGGTATTTGACCTACGTTACATTGGAAAGCTTTCCTCACTCACCTTTGCACCCACATAGGAATACTTCATCTTTCACAAATGTTTCTCTCAATAAATGCCTTGCACATTTGATAACACCTTGGCATCTGCTTTGTGGGAGAGCTGAATATCACAGCAATTTCTCAACAGCAGCTGTCACAGGCTCCTCCAGGGCTTACCCTTTGGAAGTTATGGGCATGAGTTTGATCCATCATGGACCCACATAACAAATAAAGATTGCCAAATGATTTTTTATCTTAGGGTTACCTGGGGTTTGCTTTAATCAGGCAAGAGGTTGAATCAAGACATTGACTGTCATAAAGGAAGGAATTTGCAATACTCACAGATCTTTAGAAACATGAGGCACAACACACTCTTGAGCAGATACTAGAGTCTGCCAAGAGGCATGGGATCCAGGTAAAGAGGATCAGAGCCTTTCCAGTGTTGTCAGCAGTGAGGAGCAGACCAGCAAGTTAGGCAGACCTAGGGTGGAAGGTTTGAATGATTGCAGTGGGTCCTGGTGTGTAGGCTGTATGTAGCTATCTTGCTCATTGGTGACCCAGGCATGGGAACAGTGACCTAAAAGGTGAGAATCAGCTAAAGGAGGCCCTTGGGAGCACAAGCTTTGGCTTGGGTGGTCTGCTCCAAAGAGGTGCGTCACTGGGTTGTGACCTTGAAGGGTCAACTTCCCTCCCAGGCTCTTCCATCCTCCCTGTGCTTCCTGCCCTGCAGGCTTCTCCCACACTAGGTCCTTCCTTCATGCTGTTTCTGCCTCAGAGCCAGGCACCGGTGGGCTGGAGCTGCGAGCCAAATAAGTCCTTTCCCTTGTGGGTGCTGGGTATTGTGTCTCAGTGATGGGAATGCGACTAAGATGGCAGGATTAATGCATCTGCTTCACTTCTACTACATCGTTTATATATACATATCAGAGATGTTAGGCAGAGTTCATAGCTCTTCAAGAAATACTTCTTTAAATTTTTTTTAACTCTTCTTATTCTCTTCAAACTTTTTATTTTTTTTAAACAGACTGAATGTCCAAGGGACACAATATGGGTTTCAAAACTAAATTTTTCCATGATACTTATTCTTGGCTCACTTCTAATCATGTCTCTTACAAGTGGCTGGGAATCTCTCTCTGATTTCAGCCAAATTTGACATGGTTCCATTTTTCCATGCTGATGAGCTCCTGGATTACCTAGAAAACAAGTGCTGTTTTCAAAGTCTTTGTGTAAAACTCTTGCCTAATTTTCAAAGTTTCTACTAAAATATTATCATATCTATGACATTTCCTTAACTCTGGCTAGATGTATGTCCACCTTGCGAATTTCTCCCTCTTTATTTCTATATTGACTTTGCTTGTGACACTTGCTATTTGCTTGATTTTGATTTTGGCTGTGTATTAGGTGACAGCCCTGCAAAAAAACCATGTACTGAATCCCTAAAGGCTAGATTTACCCTGAAAATCCAAGTAATGGTCAGGAAGCGTCTGATGAACAAGATGATTTCCAAGTCCTTTTAGACTGATGATCAGAATCCAAGGCACAGAGATTCAAGTTTTGGCAAAAGTATTAAAGATATAAGTTATTTTGGCTGGTGAAAAAGATGTCAGCAAAAATGCAAAGGATTTATATTGAGAAAAAGAAAAACAACATGTGCGCCCATTGGAGGAAAACTATGCTTGAGGCATGGGTAATTGTTTTTTTAAAATTTTATTTTAAAAAGCAAAACAGAAAAAGGGATAGAAAAATATAGAATTTCAAAAAAGTAGGAAATTAACACTAATTAATATATTGCATATCATCATCTTAGAAGTAGGTGTTCACGTTATAAGATTTAGGCATGAAAAAAATAATCAAACAATCGAACAATGAAAGCACAAACTTCCTTTTGATGAACTAATAGATTAGTAATATAGTTATTTATCTTGTGTGTATATATATATATATATATATATATATATATATGTATGTATATACATATATACATATAAGCTTTTCTGAAGCATAGGTAATTTGACTCCTCAGCCTTTGGTATCTTCTGCTCCTTTGTTGATGGTGCTGGGCACACAAGCCCAGGATCACGTGTGGTAGGTAGGCCAGTGTTCTTCCTCTGAGCTACACCCAGGCCTCTTTGCTTAACATCTGGAAAATGAGACTGACGAAACCTTGGCATAAAAATATTTTATTAAAGTGAAAATAATAGCAGAAGACCCATCAAGTCAACTTTGCAATTATAGATTTGTAGATGACACACATGTGGAAACTAAGTTTAAAGACACAACAATGCTCAGGCAGTCAATGCACAGAATCTGGCAGTTCAGAAAGAGATTTGAACACATTTAAAAAATGGATATATGATTAGAAAAGGTATTGGATGAGTCATGATTAAAAGACTGAAGCAATTGTCTTTCCACATGGAAGCAAAATAAAATTAGATTCTCATTTCAACGTAACTCAAAAACAGGTTTGAACCATCTTAAAGACCTAAATGTGATAAACATCTTGAAGGGTATTAGAGTATACTGTGAAAAGAAATAATAAGATTGGAAGTAATGAAGTTTTTTTTTAACTAAAACAGTAAAAAAAAATCTTCAGAATTTGAGATTTCTGTGAAACCAAAGACATCATAAACAACACTGAAATACACTGCGAAGTGCCCAAGAGATTGGTAGCTTATATAACAGGCAAAATGTTAACATTCAAAATATAAAGAAACTCTTACAAATCAATTTAGAAAAAGACAAGTAGGAAAATGAGTTAAAGATGCAAAACCACAATTCACAGAAGATGAAGCTCAAAGAGAAAATAAATATGAAAAATGTTCTGGCTATCTTTAATCAGCAGAATTCAAATAATAACAAGGTAACTCTTCAGCTCCATCAGACTGGGAAAGATCTTTAAAGTCAGAGGTTACTCAGTTTTGCCAGGAAAGGAGATGAGAAGTTTGAAACACTGCTGGTGAGAATATAATTTGGCACAAGCATTTTGAATAACAATTTGACAATATTTAGTAAAATTGTATGTATGCATAACCTATGACCTGGCAATTCCACATCTGAGTTTATAACTCAGACGATTTCCCCTTGTGTGCAAAGAGGGACATTTTTAAAGATATTCATGGATGCATTGTGAGTATAGTGAAAACAAAACAAAGAACTAAAAATGGGGAAAATCAAATATTTGTAGGCAAAGAGAGGATAATAAAATAGTGTAGAGAATATTATACAGTAATTAAAAGAGATGAAAAACAGCTATGTAAAGGTACATATTTACAAATCATAACAGATAAAAGGTAAATTGTGGAATAGTGTGTAAGTTTGCAAATAAAAACTTTAGGATGTATTTTTATAGATGGACATGCGTGTAATTAAGGAAAAAATATGTACATCATATTATAATCATTTTAAAGAAGTTTTAGTTATGAAGTAAACATTCACAATAATGCTAATTTCTGTTAAAAAAGGGAAGGCCTGGAACGTGAGGGAACCTGACTTTCGGTGGTCTCCTTTCATTAAAGAATTTCCCGATTGATTGTGAGCAACATTGAAGAGGTAAGCACATGAGTGTTCAGAATCATCTGTGATTTTCTAACTTTTGTAAAGGGCTAATTTCAAAAACCCTAGGAAACAGGGACTAAAACTTGAAATAATTTCTAAGGAGAATTGCAGAAAAGAAATTGAGCAAGCAGAAGTGGGTTGAAGATTGGAAATCAAGCAACAAAATCAGGGGACTGTTTAGGCCCTGATGTCAGTAAAATTCAGCTCAAGTTCTTGTTGGTTTCAGGAGTAGCTGGTTTCTGTGGATCCACAGTGTCTCCTCAGGACATAGTTTGTCACCCACATTCATCTGTCACCCATACCAACTCTTGCAAGGCTTCACCCATACAATGTGATCCCTGCAACCATGACAACTAAATCAAACAAGTGACCCTCCCATTGGGCGTCCCAAAAGGTGAAAAAATCATTTTTCTAGTCACTAGGAGTTGCCTTTTTGAAAAAGAAAGAAAGAAAGAAAGAAAGACAAAGAAAGAAAGAAAGAAAGAAAGTAAAGAAGAAAGAAAGAAAGAAAGAAAGAAAGAAAGAAAGAAAGAAAGAAAGAAAGAAAGAAAGAAAGAAAGAAAGAAATATAATCAAGAGAATGGTCTGGAACAGGGACAGTCTGCTCTGAATACTTTGCGGGGGCCTCACCTGCATGTGTGACAGATGCTCACACAATGGATACTGCAGACAAATGGAAAAAATTAGCAAATGGGTAAAGGGCCAAGTGCTTCTCACTGAAAAGAGCATGATAGAGATATCCTCATCTAACTCCTCTTGGCAGGGCTCAGCAACAATATCTGATCTATGAAGCACCAATGGCTGGGTGGGAAATGCCAGTCAACATTAATTTGGTACTATGAATGTCCTGGCAGGAGGGACAGGAGGCCCTCCTGCTAAATCAGATTTAAATTAGCCAAGGTGGGCAGCTGTCTCCCAGATAATGCTGGGGGAGGACAATGCAAGACAGATGATTTACCAATTACACCAATCAAGCTTTCCAAACACCAATGGCCCGAAGAATGGGGTTCCATGTGTCTCCACAAGACACAGATCTGTTTCCATAACCAAATTAGGCTTCCAGTTTACAACTCATGCGTCTCCCCCTCCCTGCTTTGTCTCCCTCCCTTACACACACAAAGAGGACTGAATGTCAATGAACAAAGCTCAGCCTTTCTCCATTTCTCCACTTGTCAAAATCTCTTTCACCTTCACAACCAACAGTAAATCACATGTTCTGCTTGAGCAGCCAGTCAGACAAAAGCCCCACCAAATGGCTGTCACAGGAGAGGGCCTGTGTCAGGGCACAGACAGGGAGCTTTAGAAAGGGAAGGGCAGCCCGTGTGGAAACACGAAAGTTTGTTCTGGCCGTTCCTTTAAAAATGCAACATATCTGGTACAAACTAAAATGCAAAAATCAATCCAAGCACCAGTTTCCAAGGGAGAGCCACACGAATGAAGAGTAGGAATTATAAAATACCAATCAGCAGTGGTACAGAAGTTTGCAGTATGATTTATTCTACCTCATGTGTAGTCTTGAGAGACGAAATTAGTATTTTCTTTATTACCTTCATTTTACAGATGGATAACCAGAGAAGTTAAGCAGTTTTCATCAGATCACAAAACTAAGAGTTATTAATAAAAATTGATGCTCTTTCTACAGTAATATATTATCTCTCTAAAGTTTCTTCGTGGTGCTGAAATTCTGGAAGTATTGATCTAAATAGCAGAAAACCACTGAGCTACAGTTTAAGGTGATTTTTGGCTCTTGATACTAAAAAGAAATTTAAAAAGGTAGATGAGAGAGAGAAGCAAAACAAAAAACAAAAATACAAGTAGAAGAAAAAATAGAATCAGAGAAAAAGACTATTAAAAGAAAAATACAGTCAAGGATTCAGAAAAAGGAGATTTATTCACTTTTATTCTGCTCAAAAAGGTATTCCGCACTCCAATTTATCTTCTTCTTCTTCTTTTTTTTTTGGTAAAGAAGTAGAAAGCAGGCAGTGAAATCTTAATAAATGTTAATATTGCAGCATTAACTGATTATTAAGACCACAGAAAGACTTCAAACTACCAAGTGCTTCCAAAGATGAACGGCTAATGTGAAATCATGGGCCAAGATGGATGTCAGAGTCCCGGAATAAATGTAGCTATAAGGAGTCTGTGAAGCCGTTTGTTGAGAAGACCTGATCTTACCAGTGGAAGAAAAAGAAGCAATTTTTCAGTACAGCAAGTGGCGGAATCAGATTTCTGTCCATTCTGGCACCAAATGCACCTCTCACGAACGACTGGAATTTCTGAGGAGAAAGAAGACTGCAGTGGCCAGGCCCTGTCGCTGGTAGGGAAGGCCAGGGCATCTTGTGCAGTGTTTACCTACATCGCTGGAAAAGTCTGCAGGCGGGAGAAGCTCACTGAAGACAAGTGCAAACATTAATGACTTTGATCCCAGAAAAGACCTCGCCTCACTCCTGGAGCTAGTGAAGGAGCTTCGTAAATATATGAGCATGGAAAGCCAGTGAGGACTTTTTAAATCGTTAATGCTTTTTGGCAATTTTCTGAAGAATTTTGGAGACATCATTAAGCGTCAACTGGACAAGGGGGAAAGATTTCATTAATACTGTTGTTTCTGGTTTGCTTATCAGACGCAAAAGATGAAGAAGCTTTTCAAACATATTTTGGCTGACACAGCAATAACAGAGAAATCTTCCAGATATCGATGCTGGATTGTATCTGATATTATTTTGGGAAAATTACTTTGAAAATGGTGTAGAATCTCATTTGCAAGTATAGCTAAATCTTTCCATGTAGTAAGACACAGAGCCAATGTGGTAAAATAACAGGCTATGAGACTGGGCAGATGTCTAGCCCATGGACTTGCTTGTGAGTTTGTATAGAGAATACACTTAAAAAAATACGGATGATGCCTGTGTCATGATGGGTTCGCTGCTATTACAATCTGCAATAGGCAAGCTGGAGCCATTGTATTCATTTCCTAAAACCTCTTCCCTGTGTGCTGATGTTGCTTCCAAAGACCAGCGATTATCTGACCACAGTCAGAAAGGCTGGAAATACAGATAATAGTCTCACCCTGTGTGCAGAATCACCATGTGGGTTGTGACTGGAATAATGCTTGTCCTCTCTATGTCAGAGAGATACAAGATCTGAGAAAGTAAAAAAAAAAGCTTGAAAATGATCAAGGGAAACATAAAGAACTCACATGAAAATAAATATAAATAATTGCTTCCCCATAAGCATGAAGCAATGGCAATTTTGCTTTCAGTGTGAAAGGAGCACATACTGAAACACAGAATTTCTGTCTTACACTAATTTTTGCACTTTAATAAGATCATTTCAAGAAAATAAAAGCATTAGTTCTGGCTCCGCTCCTAAGTAGCTATCTGACTTTAAGTAGTTGCATTAATCTCTCTAGAATTCATTTTCTTTATATTTTTCAGATAAAGGGATTGGGATAGATTAAATCCAATCCCATTCAGCAAGTTTGCATTGAGACACTAAATGCTATGAACTCTCTGAGAGTTAGAAAACCCTGTGACACTGTCATCAAAAGCTTAAAGTCTAGTCATAGGAATAAGATCTGTCCTAATTTTTTCCCTTTAAATAGAGACAAGAATGTGGTTAACAACTGCAAGAGCACAGTGTACTGACCGTATGAAACCCCAGAGGAGCCAGATGTGGTGACGGACACCTGGGATCCCACATACTATGGAAGCTGAGGCAGGAGGACTGTGAGTTTGAGGCCTGGCTAAACAACTTAGTGGATCATAAAAATTAAAATAAACTGGCAGATATTGAAATTCAGTTGTGGAACACTTGTCTAGCATCTAAGAGGCCTTGGGTTCAGTTCCCAGCATTGTAAAATAAGAGAGAAAGAAAGAAGACCTTGAGAAAGAGATTCACCTACTAAAGTAATTTCTATACACAGGGACCTTGAGAACAAAGAAGCACACTTTATTTGTGTTTCCAATACCAAAATCATTGATCTCTACTTAGAAAGCAAACCAATAACTTGAAATGTTGATCATAGAAAGTAGCATCTAAAATGCAAATAGAAAGATGAGTAAGATTTTTTTGTCAAAAATGAATTTGGGGTAACCATGCATGTTTGACGGTTTTACATAGGCAAGTGTCAAGAAGAAAAAAGTATAAAAGAAAAAAGGATATTGTTTGGTGTAAGCAGCCTTTGCCAAACTTTTTGGCACCAGAGACCAATTTCGTGGAAGTCAGTTTTTCCATGAATGCAGTGGGGAGAGGGTCAGGAATGCTTTTAGAATTAAATTCTCATAAGAAGTGTGAGCTCTAAATCCCTCCCATTCACAGGTTACAAAAGGTTTCACTGCTCCTGTGAGAATCCAGTTGCCCCTAGGGTCTGACAGGGAGCAGAACTCAGGCACTGCTGCAGGGAATGGGGACTGGAAGGTCCGTGAGCACAGCTGAAGCCTCACGCACTGCTCGCTGCTCACCTCCCGGTGTGCAGCCTGGTCCCGACACACCACAGACCGTTATCTGTCTACATCCGGGGTCTGGAACCCCTGGCACAAAGGATCACATCAGAACCTCGGAGCCGGGTTCTGCAGAGATAAGCCAGGAGCGCATGAAAAGGGGGCTTGGCCTCCACAGGCATGAACTCACATCTAGTTCCATTTTATGCTTCTAATCAAAACATCAGCTTGGTTAATACACTGCTTTTTGGAGACTGTTCTGAAGATTGATTAGGAAAAACTGGACGAAGGGTATTTTGATGGAAAAGTTTGCACTTTTGAATCCATAGAGTTGGGATGAAGGAAGGCAGATAAGGACATGTGACCCGCAGGAGGAAACTTCAGCTTCCCCCAGATCAGGAAGAGAGTTTGAAGTAACTGCAGATCTGGTGAAGGAGCGCAACAAGTGTGAGTGAGAAGAGTGCAAAGATGGTGCTGATCTGGCCATGAGGACACTGGACACTGGTGGCCCTCCAAAGAGTGACCTGGGGAGGAGTCCACAGGATTGGGATCCCCACCTTCCAGGATTCTGACTGAGAAGGAACAAGGAGGTGTCTTGATGTGTACACACACAACAAATGCTACACCAAACACATTTTCAAGACACAAGTGTGATTTTCATCCAAAAGATGAAAAACATGCAGTTACCTAACTCAGAGACCACTTCATTGACCAAATCAGATCCAGTCTGGTTGATCTGATCAACTATGCAGAAACTGGCCATTATGATGGCAAAAGGAGGAGGAACAGTCAATAAAAAATGATTGGCTTACTGTTCATTTAAAAGAGGAACATGGACACAGATTGTTTCAAATGATTTGGATGAAAAATAAAAAGTACCTAAGCTCTGAAGAAATGTATTGTTATCTTTCATTAAATAACTCAATTTCCTTAACTGCTTTCATAAAATGGATATAAAATATAGGGTGAGTCTCACATCTCTATTTGTCCTTCCATAGTCTTGGTCTTAGCATTTTCCCTATTCAGTAGAGTTGAAGGGAGATTGATTAATTGCTAGTTTTCATTGTGGTCACACTCCTCTGCACCTCTTGATTGCTGTTGGGACTGGAACTAAGAAATAACACCAGGATGAATGTTGTGGCATTTCCAACCCATGGGCACTTGAAGATATTTGAACTATTGCCAGACAGTTGGTCCTCAGGACAGCATCTCCCTTTCTTATCTAATTAAAAATGTCTTTTTAAACAATCATGAAGAAAATCGTGGTTTTGGTGTTTGGTCTTTAAAAATGTGCCATCAACACTGAAGCTTTCAGGTGCTCTGGTTACTCTGGACACCCCATTATAGGTAGATTCTAGACTAGAGAATGTTAGCAATGAGAACAAACTAGCAGGTTACTTGGTCTGAACCTTCTGTTTCACTGTTCAGGACACTGGCACCAGCCAGAGAAATGTCCTCCCCAAGATCACTGGTTGACAGAGACTTGTGATTGAACTAAAACCTCAGGCACCCTGATCCTTCTTTGCTACAACTCACAGCTTTGGATTGTGCAGCAGGAAAATATAGTAATCTCCATTTTAAAAACCAGGATGCAAGGCCAAACCTCAAAGCAATTAATAACTTTTCTAGCATCACATATCTCATACTAATATTAATGCAAAGTAGATAGTAATATCATGCCAGTGGAACATTTCTCATATGTTGGGAACACTGCCAAACACAATGTGTTCTCTCTTACTCCTAGTCCAGTGGTTTTTCTATTTACCACTCAGTGCATCAAAAAGAAATCTAACATCTTCTGAGGATGGTATATTTAATAACATCAGAACTCTTGAGTGATAAAACCAAGACTGGAACCAATATCTTCTCATATCCAGCCTAGTACTTCATCTACAATAACACACATCATATTTCTTGAGGTGATATAACCAAGAAGCTGCTGTTTGTGGCACAGAAATCACATCATTCTCTTACCACTTTGTATGTCAGTCTGGGTGTACTAGAGAAACAGATAAACACAAGATACATAAATGTGTGAGAAATTACAAAATTGGCTTGTGACACTCAGCCACAGAGTTGAATAAAGCTGAAGGGTCCAGCCAAAGGTCTGGAGCTTACTGCAGTGACCCACGCAAGTCCACACAGGAGGCTGATGGGTCTGTGACAGGACACTGAAGAATCCAAGACAGAAGGCAGAAGAGTCTGCACCGGAAGGCTGACGGGTCCCAGGTGAAGTCAAACAGTCTGTGCCTGAAACAAGATACACTGCCCAAGTTGAAGGTGAAGCTTGGAGCTCCTCAAAGAACCAGCCATTGTCCTTTTTCATTTGCCTCTTATTGTATGTGGGCTGTACCTCTCTGGTGCGTGTGGCACTCACGCCATCTGCCAGCCCTCCTCTTGCACAGGCTGAGGATGTTACACAGTGAGGCTCCCGGTCCCCTGCTGAGTCACTTAGTTAAATTTCTAAACTGCTCAAGTTGAAAAAATATACCAACTGTCACAGACTTGTACAGAGGAAACCTGTGCAACTGACTAGCTAGCTGGGTACGGTGAGTCTCAGCATCGGGAGGGAACATTTGAACCCAGCCTGGGCAACTTCGTGAGAATCTGGCTCAAAATTTTAAAAAGACCATCAAAACACACCAAGGCTCAGATTTTACTTCTTAAAGCAGTGGTTCCAAGAAGGAATACTCCTCCATATTTCACTAAAATTTCTCACTCAGCACCACATCTATGTGGCACTGTTAGTACAAAGAACTTGGAAAACCTGCAAATGCACTCAAAACATTTCATATCTTCCTGTAAGAAATAAAGATGCTGCCCAGTAACAGAAGGAAGTGGAGGGATGGTAACAGTCTGAAATTCACAAGCAACCATGGTTGAGAGGAGCCTTCTGCCTAATAATACTGGTGTCGCTTCTTTGACTTAAGCTTTTCTGTATGAAGGGGTACAAAAATAACTAAATTGGATATATACAGTGGTGCCTCACTTTACAAACTTAATTCATTTTATGATTTTGGGCAAAACATGACCATGGTCCTCTCTGTCACTCTGTCTTTTGCAAATGGATGCAAAATTCTTACCAAAAACATTTGTCTGTGAACCAAATTGTTTGAAAACAATAATATTAATGAACTGAGGTATTACTGTACTTCAAACTCCTAAAGAGAACTAGTGGAAAGCATAGAATAAAGTGTCAATACAAGGGGTGAAATTTAAGAGGAAATAAGAGAATCTCCTCAATCACGAATAACACTAATTCTCAAAACTGTTGGCCTCAGGTTTCCTTTACTAACTCCAAACAGAGAACTGAGTCCAAAAAAAAGTCATGTTGTTTCACATTTTGGGGGAATTTTCTTTAATTTCTGGTTTCATTTTAAAAAGCAATATTGTCAAATAGTATTCTGTGATCAGTCTACTTTGACATGATATTACAGTTAAAGTATATGAAGAAAATTAGACCTTATCCAGATAAGTAGCAAGAAAAAAGAGTAACTGAACAGATTTTTCATGTAATTGTAGCTATTCATCTTTGACATTACACCAAAACTGAGCAAATTGTTTTTGAAAGATTTTTTGCAATTTGGAGTCTGATGACATTAATTTTTCATACTCTGCTACATCAGAATTCATGGGTTTCTCTTCTACATTGAGTGGTTGTTTTACCTAAGTGTAATTTTCATAGTACTATGTACCGGTCATCTGTAAAATATCGGTTCCTTAAATAATTCAGCTCTTCCAAATGTTGACGTGCTTGACTACTCAATATAAAAAAACAGCTCAGTCATTGATATCACTACTAATCTCATCAGAAAGTCCTGAAGTATCGGAAAGCTGTCAAGTTCACAGTGGGAGACACAGTTTTTCAGAATTCTAATTTTTGTTTGAAAGCAAGAATATTATCATTGGCAAAAATAATGTCAGTGGTTTCCTTTGAAGTGGCAGGCTTATTTCACTCATTTTCAAAAACTGTCTGCTAAATGGCCAATCTCAGTAACACTGCCATGGTGCTGCAGGACGGGGGACATGTTCAGTTCATAGTGCAAACAACTTCACAGGTGCTTTGAGCTGTAGTGTGCACATGACTTCAGATATGTTTCTCGTTTTGTCAAAGTGACTGAAAAAATATGTATACCCGAGGTTCAACATCTGGTAAAATCAGTAATATTACTTTCCATCAGGACTATTCTTAAATGAACTAGTTTTTGCCCTCTATACCTCCTCCATCCTCTTGTCCTTTCTTTGGTGAATGCAGAGGGGAGTAGTACAATAACTGAGAGTACATTTGGTGGCTTGCCTTCATTTGTGTGAAAGTGCTGACACTCACCCATAGTTTAACCAAATGGGCACTGTAATGTCAAGACACTGAAAAATATGCTTTTTTATCATTATGAAAAGAATTTTGACAACAAAGTGAAGAAGAGATAGCCTTTTCAACAAATTGTTCTGGAAAAACTCAACATTCATAAGCAAAACAAATGAGTTTAGACATAAACTTCACACCTTTCACAAAAATTAGTTCAATGTGAGTAAAAAGAATTAAATGTAAAATAAAAAACTAAAAAAATGCTAGAAAAAAATCTAGACGAATTTTTTTAGATATAATATGGAGGACTATCCATGAAGGAAAAGATTGATAAGCTGATCTTAAAATCAAAGTGATTTGTGATGTCAAAGACACTATCAAAAGAATGAAGAGAAAAAGTGCATGCTGGAAAAAAGTGTTTGCAAAAGGCTTATCTATGAGAAACCATCAGGAACTGTTGTAACTCAACAACAAGAAAACAAACAACTTAAAACTGGGCTAGAGACCTTAATGGATACTTCACCAAAGAAGATGTATCCATGACACTTGAGTACGTGAAGAGATGCTCAGGGTCATAAGAAAAATGGAAATTAAAGTAACAATAGAAACCACAATACATCTGGGAAATAGCTCAGATCCAGCACAGGAACAGCACCAAATGTTAGAGTTTGTGGAGCAATAGAAATCCTCATTCTTTGCAGGTGACAATGCAAAACACTGTCAATGCTTTGGAAGACAGTTTAATGTTACTTTTGTAAAACTACACATAAGCCTTCCACATGCTCAAAAAATTAAGCTTTTTATTGTTTATCAAAAGGAACTAAAGACTTGCACCTATGCAAAAATTTTAAAAGAATGTTTGTAGTTGATTTATTCATAATTGTTAAATTTGGAGACAATCAGATCATTTAGCAGGTGAATGGTTTGATCCAAGCAAATGGAATATGATTCACTCTAACCAGAAATCAGCAGGCAGGCCATGGGAAGACACAGAGGAAATACAAATACATGTTTCTAAGTGAAAGAACCTTAGTTGAAAAGGGAATATTATGTATGCTTCAAGCTACACAATATCTGGAAAAGGCAAAACTATGGAAACAGTAAAAAAAATCAGTCCTACTAGTGGAGGGTGGATGTGCAAGCAGATAACAGGAAATTTTAGGGCCTCAAAGCTACACTCTGTGGTGCTGCTGTGCTGAGTACTTGACTACACTTGCCCAGACTCACAGAATGCACAACATGAAGAGTGATCTGTAATGCACATTGTCACCTCTGGGAGATCTTCTTAAAAGTGTTAAAGGCATCATATTATAGTGATCCATGCATACCTATGTTTATAGCAGCAGAGTGCATATTAGTTGGATCTTGGAAGCAGCCTAAATATCCATCAAAGGATGACCGGATAAAGAAAATGTGACATTTACACACAGTGGAGTATTACTCTGCCATAAAGAAAGATAAATCTGAGTCATTTGTAAGAAAACAGATGCACCCTGAGATCATAATGTTAAGTGAAATAAATCAGTCACACAAGCTTAAATAGCTCATGTTTTTTTTGGCTTCTTTATACAAGAAGCCAAAAGTACAGAGGGCTTGGGATTTTGCTCAGTGCCTAGAAAGTACGAGGTCGTGAGTTTGATCCCCAGTACCCACCCCCCCAAAAATTTAAAAGAAACCAAAAGTCTAAGTAAAGAGCAAAATAAAAGGTAGATAATAAAACCCAGGCAGAGAGACAGTTCTCAAAGGGGAAAGGCATGAAGAGATGGAGGGAGAGGAGGCGAGGAGATGTAAGGGCAGGAAGATGTGTTGTGTACATGTGCCAGCTCCACACAAGGAATGCAAAAACCAAGTTTAAAATGTGTCAAGTGGGCTCACGGACTCTGCAACACACATAGCACTCCACCGGGGTACTTCCACGCCATGTGAGGAGAGGGGCTAAAGGGAACTCTGGGAGCCCACTACTCCCTTGTACTGTGAGCCTAGAGCTGCTATGAAGACATTATCTTCACAACCAGCTTGTCATCTCCACCCTTAAAACGCAATTGGACTCCAGTGGACTCACTTGGTCAGACTGTGGATTGCTGGGCTGTGCTTTCTGCCCTGTTAGTGCTTCCTAGCAGACGTGTGAGGCTCTTGTAAATATTATGGAGTTGTATTGTAATTGATAAACCTAAGTTTTCTATATTTTATAGATCAAATTATGATGGCAAATGAATATACAAGTTGCCTATTTCTGTGGTAAGAACACTTAAGTCCCACTCTCAGCAATTTTCATATATATAATATGTTGCAGTGAACTTTAGTCACTACCATCATAAGAAATCTCTTGAGTTTATTCCTTCTAACTAAAATCATGTATTTCTCACCCAGTATGTTCCCAACGTCCACTTCATCCTCTGCTAACCACCTTTACATTCTCTACTTCCAAGAGTTCAACTTCCTCAAATTTCACATCTAAGTGAAATTATGCAGTATTTATTTTTCTATACCAGGTTTATTTCACTTAACAAATTATCCTTTTGGGTTCATCCACCTTACCACAAATGAAAAGGTTTCATTTATTTTTAAGACTGAATATTATTTTATTGTGTATACATACACCATATTTTCATTAGTCACATATCTGTTGGTGGACTCATAGATGATTCTGTGTCTTTGTTAGACACTTAGGTGTTTCTTTAACTCTGTTTTTGTGAAAAACTCTTCAACAGACGTAAGTATACAGGTATCTCTTTAACACACTGATTTCCTTTCCTTTGAATAGATAACCAACAGTAGCGGTGGATCATATGTTAGTTATTTTTATTACTTTTTGAGGAATATGCATACTGTGCAATTGCAATGCTAATTTACATTCCACCATGCATGAGCACATTGTCTGAACATTCTCGCCAACACTTGGCATCTTTCATCTTTTTAACACTAACAATTCTAATAGATGTCAGGCGGTACGTTAAGGTACTTGTGCTATGCAAATGATGCTGAAAAAAATTTTTTGCATACCTTCTGGTTGCTTGTACGTCTTCTTCAAGTCCTGTGCTTATCCTTGAGATGCTTGTGTACTTGCTTGGAGTACAAGTACTTGGAGTTTCTTATGCATTCTGGATGTTAACCTCTCATCTGCAATTTTTTTTTCCCTTTCTGTGGGTCATTTCTTCATTCTGTTGATTCCTTTGCTGGGTGGAAGCTGTATCCTGGGGTCGCCTATGCTTTTGGAGTAATATTCAAAATATCATGGCCTAGACTACAGTTATACAAACTGTATCCAAGTTTTCTTCTACTAGGTCAATAGTTTTAAGTCTTAGATTTAAGACTAATTGATCTTTGTGTATGGAATGAAATAAGGGTATAAATTCATTCTTTTTTGTACGGATAGCCTATTTTGCCAATACCATTCATTAAAGAACTCATTGCCCACTGTATGTTTTTAGCACATTCATTGAGGGGCTATCCATTCTGTCCTGTTCATCTGTCCATGTGTTGCTATGTCAGTCTGATGCTGTTCTCTTTGCTATGGCTTTATAACATATTCTGAAATCAGGTGATCTAATGTCGCTCACTTCACTTTTTCTGCTCGTGGCTGTTATTTGCATCTTTTTCAGTTCCATATGAACTCTAGGATATTTTCCTCTATTTTGTGAAAAATGTGATTGGATTTTTATAGGGATTATCTTGAGTCTGTAAGTCTCTGTGAAGCATAAATGTTTTAAAGATATTGACTCTTCCAGTCCCAAAACACAGGCTATCTTCCATTTAACCTATGTCTTTTCCAATTTCTCTCACTAATATCTTGTAGTTTTCAGTGCAGAGATCTTTCACCTACATGATTAAATTAATTCCTGAGAATTCTATCAGTTAAGAGATTGTGTTTTGAATTTCTTTTTCATTAATAATGTATAGAAACAATACTGATTTTTGTATGTTGATTGTGTAGTCTGAAAGTGAATTCTCTTATCAGTATGCAGGTTTGTTTTTTGGTGGGATATATTCATTTCATAACATCTGTAAAGAGAGATAAGTTAACTGCTTCCTTTCCAAATTTCATGTCTTCTTTCCCTTTCTTTATACTAATTAAGCTAGCTAGGACTTTCAGTGCCAGAATTAATATACTTGTCTTATTTCTGTTCTTAGGAGAAAAGCTTTCAGCTTCTCATCATTGAGAATACTTAGCTGTGACCATGTCACATCCAGTCTTTGTTCTATAGAGGCCCATTCCTTTTATATCTAATTTCTAAAATGTTTTTTTAAGATCACATAAGGATATTACATTTTGTCAATTTTCCTGCATTATTAAATGTTCTTATTGTTTTTAAATTAAATATCCATAATATAAGCAAAGGTGTGGAATTAGTGATATGAATTAGCCCATTAGAAATTCATGTCCTATCTCTTGCCAAAGGGAGAAAATTTGAGTTCTTTTTCCCATTTTTCCTTCATTAAGTTATGAAAATGTAAGTGGTTATTTTTCCTCTTTGCACTTTTGATTTCTTTTGTGCAATGCAAAAGATTTGACATGAACAGAACTTTTTCTATTTTAAAGAGAATAAAACAAAAGAGTGCAGAACAAAGCAAATCAGAACAGAACAACATAAGCAACACAACACTTTACAATAAGACAATCGGACATTAACAGTAGCTATCAAAATATCTCTTTCTCTGCTATAGTTGAGCATAGTTTCAAATACAATAATATCAAACATAACACAATAGTATAAATCCATTCAAGAGAATGAAAGAATTACAGGACATTGTAAACCAAATAACTATGATCAATGGCTACTATAATGTCTCATTTTCAATAAAAAATTTTGTTTATACTATCACATATATTAAAATCCCAACAAGACACAACATGATAGAACTGATGGCAGAGTAGAAGCAGAGTAGGACTTCTAAGCAAGACAATATTAACTCAGCAATGGCTGCCATAATGTTTTGTTTTCTTCAAAACAGCTTTTCATACCATCACACATAATAAAGTTAAATAAAACAGAATAAACCATTCCAACTGATGAATGAAAACATTGAAAGGCTTCAAAGCTATGATATGGGGACTCATGATTGCCATAAAATCTTATAGACTCTTACCAGCTCTCATACTAGGGAGACTATATGGTATTTACACATTTGAGTTTGGTATATTTCACTGATGAGTATGGTCTCAAGTTGTGTCCATTTATCTATAAATATCTCAATGTGATCATTCTTTATAGGTGAGTAGAACTCCATTGTATAAAAATGCCACAACTTTTTAATCCATTCCTCAGTTGATGTGCACTTAGGTTGTTTCCAGGATCTGGCTATTACAAATTGTGCTGCTATAAACATGGGTGCACATATATCACTGTGGTATGATGTTTTCAGATCTTCTGAGAATATGCCTACAAGTGGAATAGCTTGGTAAAATGGAACTTCCAAACACAGCTTTTTGAGGAATCTCCAGACTGACCTCCACAGTGGTTGCACCAGTCTACACTCCCACCAACAGTGCAGAAGACTTCCTTTTTGCCCACAGCCTCTCCAGCATTTGTTGTTGGTAGTTTTTTTTATCCTGGCCATTCTTTCTGGGGTGAGATGGAATCTCAGTGTGGTTTTAATTTGAATTTCTCTAATGACTAAAGATGATAAATGTTTTTTCATATATTTATTTTCCATTTATATTTCTTCATCTGACAACAGTGTTTTCATTTCAGATGCCCATTTTTGGATTGGGTCTTTGAACTTTGAAGGTCTGATTTTTTAAAATTCTTTACAAGTTGTAGATAGAAGTCCTTTGTCTGAGGGACAGTGCATTAAGATTTTTTCCCAATTTGTGGGTTTTCTTTCCACTCTGCTGGAAATCTCTTCTGACATGCAGAAACTCTTTAATGAGATATGGTCCCAGTAATTGATTCTGGGAAGTATTTCCCGTGTGGTTTGATTCTTGGTCATGAATTCTCTAGCTACCCCTATATCTTCGGGATTTTTACCTACTTTGTCTTCCAACAGATTTAGCGTTTCTATTTTAATATTTAGATCTTTGATCCATTTATATTTTAGTTTAGTACATAGTGATATGCATGGGTCTAGTTTTAGTCTTCTGCATATGGATAGCCAATTTTTCCAGCACCATTTGTTAAAGAGACTGTCATTCTTGCAGCGAGCATGTTTGGCCCCTTTATCAAAGATGAGGTGGTGCAGTGAGTTTGCAGTTGTGGTTGTATCTTCCAATCTATTCCACTGATCCTCGGGTCTGTTTCTATTCCAGTACCATACTGACTTTATCACTGTAGCTTTGTAGTATAATTTTAAGTCGGGGATTGTGATGTCTCCTGCCTTGCCTTTGTTGCTTAGAACTGCCTTTGCTATTCTAGGTCTCTTCTGGTTCCAGATGAATTTTAGGAGTGATTTCTCT
>PVJX010014031.1:0-45899 GCA_004027295.1 Dolichotis patagonum
TATGTGTGATAGTTCAAACAAATTTTTTTTCTTTTTTATCAAAAATGAGATATTATAATACCCATTGATCATTTTCTGTTATTTGGTTCAGAAAGCCCTGGAATTCTTTCACTATATGCATGGCTTTATACTATTGTGTTATGTTTGATATTATTGTAATTGAAACTATGCTCAACTATAGCAGAGTAAGAGATATGGCATTAGATAGTGTTGATGTCCAGTTGACTTAATGTAAAGTACTGTGTTGCCTATGTTGTCCTCTTCTGATCTGCTCTGTACTGCCCCCTTTTGTTTTATTCTCTTTTAAATAAAGAAAAACTTAAAAAAATTTTTTTGAATAAAGGATAATCATAGAGAAATATATAAACATTTTCATAAAAGACAATTTATTGCTAGGAGTTAGAATTCAAAGAACATTTAATTTTCTTATACTCTATCCACTTTTGTAATTTGAATACTTAATTCATATAAAAAAATAAAAAGCTACATTCATTTTGAAAATGAAATGTTATTTATTGAAAAGTATTTCATTCCTTTTCACATCAATGTCAACTCATGTCTTACTTCCTCTCCCAAGTTATTAAATACCTCTAAAGTATAATTTTAAAAGCGGGAAATGAGATTAACAACTTTTGTGTTCTCTACATTTTTTAATCTGTAACAAGGTTTTGTTTTCTGTTTTTATCATTAATAAGTAATTCATTTTAAATTATGTAAACAAAGTAGTCTAATTTATCATATCATGATGTTTGTATAAATGTGTATAATTTCAGTTTTAAATGCTATTCTCTTATGTTCAGTCTTCATATATGGAAGGTAGATCGTTGTCAAAGAGAGAAGAAAGAAAAGGCACTTTCTAGAAGTAAGGATTTCTAATTAATTTTTCTTTTCCTATACTGAGATCACTTGAGGGAAGCTATCAACCTTGCAACTGACAGGCTATCTGATGTAAATCCATTAAACTTTATCTACTTTTTTAACATTCACATAAGTTGGTTGGTGTTATAATAAGCAGGAAGAAGTTTAAGTATTGTTTCAGTTCTTATTTATGGAAATGTGCTATATGCATCCTCAAGAGAATAATTTTTATACAACAGGAAATATTATTTCAAATTCTTTTCGGCCAGTTGATTTAAGTATAATCAATAAATGTCTTTATAAATTATGAAAACAATTAGAAAAACTATAGAGTATTACAGAAAATGACGATTTTAATAAACTATATGTACATTTACCACAGTGAATGTTTAATAAATCAAAATAAATGTTTTTAGTATATTTAGAGGAACTAATTTTACTCAAATATAAAGAAATGTATTCACAGACTTCACTAGGCATCCAGGCACTTACAAAAGTACAAATAATTAGCTTTATATACAAACAGAATTGAGTGTATCATATAGGCTACAGGATATATCACATTTATAGAGGACTTGTAAGTAGTTTTTTTTTTCCTTACAGTCGCTGAGAAAATCAAAGTGTCTTTCCTCCAGTGCTTAGTATCATAGTTTTCAAAAATAAAAATGGGTTTATTATTGTTGAATTGTTTTTCAAATTATGAAATTCACAGTTAGCGTCCGTGGGAAATAGACTTAGATTTATTGGCCAGTGCTCTCAGAATATATCTGTGAGTGAGGAAAGAAAGTTGAATGGAGGGAGGATTTCTATTGTCTTATAGTCACACCAGAGGCCTCAGATAGGCTGACAGAGAGCTTGATACCTGGAATGGCCTTAATACTTTGCCCAGTTTTGTAACCCCTTCATTGAGTATGTGATGTCCGCAGGAACGAATATAATTTGGCAAAATGACTTTAAGCAGGCTACAGTTCCTGGAGAGGGAATAAGCTGTATACCTTCATCTAGTAGTTAAGACAGTAAATGCTACTGGCACAAATGGAATTTTTGGTAGCATTCCTTACAGCTAGGAAGAAATGCATATTAGAAGGTATAAAAAAGAGAGTAAAATTTACTTAAATCACAATGAGCCATAATTCATATTAAACTCTAGGATGGACTTCACATATTACTCAGCCTAAGAACCTGGGAGTTAATTTTGCATCCTAGTTTTCCTCTCTCACACTCACAATCAATAGTTTTATACACCAAATAGTTCCTAAATAAATACGTAATTCTAATTTGGCTTCCACTTACATAGCCCTGCTTCAAACTTTTATCATTTATTGCTTCATTTATGACATTCACGGTTTTATTTATTCCTCCCATATTGGACTGTTATTTCATTCTTGTTTGTCTAGGATTTTCTAGTTAGACTTGTTCTTCACAAATTATATCATAGATTTTTAATGATGTAGCAAGTTTGGTTTGGAGTGTTTATTTTCTCATACTTTTTATTTGCATGGTTAAATGCTATTGCCATCTATGAAGTACATGCAAAGAATAACCTTCAAAACAGGGGGGTGTTGGGGATTTAGCTCAGTGCCATAAGTGCCTGTCTGGGGAGTGCAAGGTCATGAGGTCCATCCCCGGTGTCAAAATTATAATGATAATAATAGTAATAACAATAATAATACCCCACAATCCTTTCCCCCAAGTTTAGCTCAGTGGCTGATCTATTCAACTCTATATCACATTTTCTGAATAACTATTACAGTGCCCCCAACTCACACTTAACCTGTGTTCTCAAGTCTCCCCTAGATAGAAGGGATGGTCTAAATACACAGCGAATATCAAAATAAAAATAATGCATTGCAATAAGACACATTGCCATTAATAGCCTTCAAAGTCTCCCCTTCAGTTGGAACACACTTATCACATTTCCTTGTTACAATTTTAGAAATTTTCTTTCATAAGAATTATCTTTAACTGTGTTGTCTTTGTTGCTAAATGTCCTGAATAAATGCAAAAAAGTCACTATCATTTCACTTTGAGGAAGAGACAGAAGTTGCATGGTACCAGCTGTAGGGTAGAAGACAAATGTTAATGCACTATAATGGTGTTATGATTTGCCTTTCACTGGTTAGCTCTCAGCAGCAGCAGTATTCATATTTTTTATCATATCAAGAACTGATTTTAAAAGTGGCAAGAACAATTTTGAGGGGGGATTAATGACAATGTTTCTTCTGTCATTATAAATATACTCATCTAATAACTCACTATTTTGATCATTTCTTGCATAAAAATTACATAATATTCATAGTAAAAAGAATGAAATTATCTCATTTGCTATGACATGAATGGAACTGGACATCATTATCAGAAGTAAAATAAGCCAGAACACATCATATCTCTTATGCATGGAATATAAAAAAGTTTATTTAATGGGAGTTGAATGTATAATGTTGGTTTGCAGAGGCATGGAATATAGACTGCAAGAAGGATGGGGAAAGTTTGACAAAAAAACAATTGAGTTATAGTTAGGAATGAGAAGTTTTTGTGTTCTATTGCACAACAGAGTGATCATAGATAATAATATTTCAAAAAGCTAAAAGAAAATAATTAGAAGATTTTTACCTTAAATAAATAATAAATTAAGTGACATCTATTTATATCCTGGTAGAAACATTCCACTATATAACCAAGCATGGTGGCACAAGCATTTTAATCCCAGCACTATGTAAACTGAGGCAGTAGGATCACCATATGTCTGAGGCAAGCCTGTGCTACATAGTGAGATCAAGGTCAGTCTGAACTAAATAGTGAGATCCTGTCTCAAAAAAAAATATTTGAATATATAAATGTGCACAAAAAATGTCACATTTTGTTACAGTCATATGTATTCTATGCCTGTTTTTACTTTGCAGTTTAAGCATAATGTATAATCAATTGAATAAATTAAAAATAAAAGATTAATATATATGCATTTCTTTCATCCGTTATATGTGGTTTCAACCACTGCTTTGTAACAGAATCTATTAAAAGTACTGAGAACACAGTAAGTATTAAAGATAGATACAGTCCTTAACTTTATGGAACTTAAAGAATGACGAAATAGGAAGCCATTATTTCAAAGGTTACTCAAACAAGAGATAAAATTCAGAAAACAAAATTAACAACAAAAAAATTACAGTGATGAACTCTTGATAGTTTTTGGTTTTGTTTTGTATCACACCTTCCCAAAGCCCCTTATTTTTGAAAGACGTTCTCACTAAGTCATTTATTTGCCCATGCTGTGATCAAACTTGTGAAACTCCTGCATCATTCTTCCAAACTGCTATGAATAAAGAAATGCTCAGATGATTTTGTGATTTTATATAAAAAATATAACAGTTTTTTGTATATTCAGACAGGCTTTTTAAAAATTTTGTGTTCTCACTGTTACCAGAGTTCGTTTAATTACATAAACTTCTCCTTGCATCTGATGTTTGCCATATACATTTACCTCTCTAGGAAATCTGTTTTTAACCTCAACTAATTCAGTACTTATCTTTCAGATGGCAATGTGTAGATTATATTCTCATAAAAGTAACTCCTAGAAACTATTATTATATCCATCGTCGGGGCAGTCAGGAGTCCAGGTGAGATATTTTTACATTTTGAGATTTTGTTCCTCCAAAATTCAGATATCAAAATTGCAACTGTTAACACAATGTTATTAGGGGGTATTAGGAGGCTCTTATGAAGTAATTCAGATATACATGTGGGAACCAGATATAATTTAAGATTAGTTCTCTTACATGAACCAAAGCAAGGTTTTTATTTTGTAATGTGAGAATACAATGAGAAGAAAAAGTAAAAAGCATTTTTATATTAAAATTAGTGAAGTGATTCTAAAGTGATATAGGAAAACAAGTAAGTTTGCCAGGGATTTATCTCAGTGGCACAGGAACCTGCTTGGCAAGCACGACATTGTGAGTTCAATTCTCGGTGCCAAAATAAAAAAAAAATCACGTCTAAAATATTAAAATGGTGGATATAGACATCAATGTCCACAGAATCGCAGTATGCGAAGACATGCAGAAATCATTCCACTTAACAACAAATTAATATGCATTTTTCTCAAGTACATAATTTTTCCTGAATATACAATATAATGTGCCATGATATAAACCTCAATAAATTTTAAATAATGAAACCATACAAATGAACTTCTATGACTATAATAGAAAAGCAAAAACATTTTAATAAATAAGTATTAAAAAATTAAAAATCACCACAAATTCAAATATGTAGGGATTGAACAACATACTCTTAAAGAAACAACAGGTCAAAGATAGGGTCATAAGAAAAATGATCAAATACTTAAAGATAAATGATAAAAACAAAACACACTTGTATTCATTGATGCAGAGAAGAAAACATTCAGAAAGTTTTATCTGTAATTCTTGCCAAAAATTACAGAGCTAAAGTTAATTATCCAATTTTGTTAAATTTACAAAAGCTAGCAAAAAGAAAAAACCCAAAAGTGAAAACGGTATGATTGTCATATAATGCAACGCCTATAGTAATTACCTGTAACGCATGAGAGAAAAATGTTGAAAATAATTGAAAAAGAAAAGATAACTGAAAAAGAATAAATAACTAAAATGACAAAGCAAAGTGAGAGAATTACTTCTACTGTTAAAGAAAAAAATACACAAGCAAGTTAGATGACCTAGTGATGGAGAACAGTTTAGACTTTACAATAACAGTCTGCTGCAAAAAGTGTGCCATAGATTTCCCACTGAGTCATTTCTAGAAATACATAAATTATTTAAACTACTCAAGTTAAAATAGACAATCTCAACCATATTATAACTAAGATATTCAATCTATAATCAAATAGTCCTCAATAAAATCCAAACCAAATGAATCAATTCATCAATATATTTCCAAGGAGATACACTGTAAATTCTTTAGTAAACTAGAGTAGGATGGAAAATTTCTTGTTTAATTCTATGAACCCATTGTTGTGTTGTTACAAAAATCAGATAAGAGATCAAAGGAAAATAAAATTGTAACCTCAAATTTTTTAGGAATATACATGTAAATCATCTTAACATTGTAGTAGCACGTCTAGTATGACTTCATGTTTTATAGAGTATATGCTATAGCTAAATGGCAAGCATTCCAAAAATATAAGGGTGGTTCAACATAACAAAATTAATCAATATACTACATTCATTTTACAAAGCCATTATAACAAAAATCATGAATTTGTCACTTGATACACAAAGGGCACATGAAACATCTGAAATTTTCATAATAAAACTGACTCAGAATGGTAGAAGGAAATTTTCTTACCATAATACATAATATTCATGAAATGCCTAGAAATACAGAAATTATTAATATAAATGCCTACAGTTACTATGATCCTCAATGCTGAAAAAAATGAAAGTTTTTCTCCTTAAATCAGGAATAAGGCAAAGATATGTGTTTCACCAATGCTATTCAACATTGTATTGCACATTCTAGTTAAGACAATCAAAAATAAAAGACATCCAGATAGAAAAGGAATACATTTAACTACATCAAGTCACAGATTTTTATAGATATTTATGCTCTAAATCATAAGAAAACTATTAGAGCTAATGAGTGAATTCAGCAATGGTATATGAAACAAAGTAAATATGTAAAAATTTAATGCTTTTTTACATCAGTAGCGAGCGATCCAAAAAGGAAATTAACAAAGCAATTCCTTTTGTCAATAATGTGTGGAAGAACAAAATTTCTAAGCATAAATAAAACCATGTTGATGAGTGAGTTTTGCACTGAAGGCTAGAAAATATTGCTGAAAGAAATTTTAAAAGACTTCAGTAAATGCAAAGGCACCCTACATCCATGGATGAGAAGACCTGATATTGCTGCTATATCAATACTTCACAAAGTGTTAATTTCAGTGTGATATCTATCAAAATTCCAGATTTGTCTGGGCACCAACAGTTATCTCAAATTCATTTGAAATTGAAAGAGTACCTGAATCAAAAATTTGGACTTTATTTCTTTTCTCAGTTCATGTAATTTATTGCAGTTGACATGGGGTTTAAAACTTTACCAATACATCATAGGTGATTTGTGTCCATAAATGTTATTATTATGCATATCCATGTACCAAAAATTAATTTTAAAAATTCACCAATGTACCAAGCTAAACAAAATTATACGTTATTGCCTCCTTAACAAAATAAAGTGTAATCTGATTGTTAAAGCTAGATGTCATCCTGTTTTAGAAAAAAGGAGGAATATGAAACTAAGCAAAGGAATGTGCAATCACTCACAAAGACCAGAAAAATAAAATTCACATGAAAGTACCAGAGTAAATTGGAGGGTAATTATTTTAGGATTTCAAAACATACTGCATAGCTATAATTATGACAGTGTGTAATTGTATAAGTATAGGTGGACAGAGAGAAATATGGAATAAAACTGAGAGTGAAATTATAAATCCATAAATCTGGGTCCAGTTGGTTTTTGACAAGTGTGCCAAGGCAAATATCGAGTCTTAAGCAAACAATGATAAAACAACTTTGCACCACATGCACAAAGTGAAGCAACAGTACTATCATCTCATATCATAAAATTTAATTCAAAATGGAAAAATGTTTCAAATATAAATGACTTTAAGTTTTAATATAGAATTATTAGTGTAAAGCATAAGAATAAATTTCATCACTGTAGATTTATTCATGGATACTACATTGAACCATGAAAAATTAAAGAAAAAATTTAGATGTCTTATGCTCCACACAAAATTCGTGTATTAAAGAACATTATCAAGAAGAAGAGACTGTAAGCAAAATAATGAGGAATGAAATATGATGTTTAAGAACTACATATCTGATAAAGTTTTATTCAACAAACTGTCAAATAACTGAAATCATGAGGAAATGCCTTAAGTTGAATTATTTCTAAAATATATACACAAATTACAGACAAAAAGTTACAAGTTACTCAGTGCCATTAGTCATTGGAGAAATGCAATCAGACCAAAAAGAAAGTGATCCTCAATATTAGCTACCAGGCTAAAACTTAAAACAAATACCAGGTGATTATGAGGAAACAGGGACATTGAAATTCTTATATTCTTACTGGTGGAATTCTCAAATGATGCTGTTGCTATACTTGTGGAAAATATTTTGACATTCCTCAAGAAGCTAAATTTAGAATTATTGTATGTTCTGGCAAATCTATTCCTTGGTATATAATCATTAGAATTTAGAGGTATATGTTTATCAATGTTTATTATGGCATTATTCATACTATATTGAAAACTCTACAAGCCTATCAACAGGTGAATGAAACAAAAGCTAATATATATACTTGTAGAAATGTTACTATGTTTATAAATGTTACTATGTTTATAAATGTTACTATGATTATATATTAATATAGTTATTATATATAACATATATTAATATATTGTTTAGTAATATATATATATATATAAAAATACATTGAACTATTATGACATAATACAAATAGTATTCTGTACCTGGAACAATATGAAAATGTATTAAAAAGATATAAAGAAAAAGCTCAAACACAAAAGATGAATACTTTAAGTTTTCCATTATGTAAAATATGAGTAGTAACCAAATTCATAGAGAGAGGAAGTAGATCAGTGGTTTTTCAGTGGCTGTAGAAAGGAAGGAAACTGAAATTATTGCTTCCCAGGTGTGGTAATGCACAAATGGAATCCCAGTACTTGGAAACTGACACAGGAGGGTCACTGAAAGTTTGAGACCAGGCTGGTTTACATAGTGAGTTCAAGGCAGTCCTGAAATACATAGAGAGACCTGGTTTCAAAAATTAAAAAGATGAAAAGAAACAGAGGAAAAGCAATTATAGTTTAACAATTTCCAAATATTTTGAAGGGTGATACAAACATTTTGGAAAGTTATCAGGGATGGGTCTACAACACATATATTTGTTTTTGGCATCAAATGAAACTACTATGTTTTGATAATAATAGGGGAAATTGGATGTGATTTTTATGGCAAATTTCTAATTTTACAATTTTTCCTTTAATTTTTATTGGTATACATTTTTATGCATATAATTATATTTCTTTTGGGAAATGAATAGAAACATGTATATCTTAAATGGTTTTGAAATTTTCTTCCATTTCTATCTTCTACTCTTCCCCTTTACAAACATGTATCTCCCTGTTCCCAACCATGTTTCTATTTAGCTCTTTATATTTTGAAGTTCTCATATAAAAGAAACCATATGATATTTAACCTGTGTTTGACTTACTTCTCTTAATTTTCATCTCAGAAAACATTCATTTTCTTACAAATGAATATAATTTATACTTATTTATAGTTGAATAATTATTGTGTGTATGTATACTATTAGAAATATATAGTATATAACATATGAAACATAACATGTAACAGGTGATATATCTTTTTCTGATGATGTTTTATTCAATCTCTTGTTGCAGAGTCGTACAGCTTGCATTATATATATATATATATATATATATATATATATGTGTATATATATATATATATATATATATATACACACACACACACACACACACACTTACAAATGACCCTGTTTTAAATTTATGCATACATTGTCATAGTATTACATCTTTATCTCTTCAAGGAAGAAACCCAGTTGTTGTGTATTTTGTTTTTGGTACTGGGGATCAAACTCACGACCTAGAGCTTGCAAGGAAGGTGCTTATGCCACTGAGCTAAATCCCCAGCCCGGAAAAGCGTTTCTTGATTGAATGCTATTTCTTTTATTTTTCCTATCTGGAATTGCCATACTGATTTGCATGATTGTAATGCTAGTTTACATTCTCATCAACAATTTACAAAGTTTTCTTTTCCCCCACAACTCACCAACATTTGTTATTTTTGAGCTCAGGATGGCAGCTGTTCTTTCTGGAGTAAGACTAAATCTCAGCGTTGTTCTGATTTGCCTTTGCTAATGGCTAATGGTATCATGTCCATATACAAGGGGTGGTCAAAACAGATCGTGAGTGTTTAAATTTAAAGAAAAATTATTGCAGTACAGGACACACTACCATTAATCTCTCTCAAAATACTCTCCTCTCTTTAAATACACATCATTCTTGGAAATTTCTAAAGCAGTGCTGAAACTTCTCTTTCATGAACATGTTTCAAAAATGTGACAAAGAATATGAATGAACACTGCTTCTTAGTGGTATCCAAAAAAAGCAGGCATATAAAAATAATATGATGTTTTACCACCACATTATGCACTGTATATGACACTGTAATTTCTGAAAGTGAGAAGAAAGTGAGGAGAATGGCAGGAAAAAATGTGCTAAAGTTTAAAAAAATTTTGAACTCATCTCAATGTGCTTTTTATTGTAACTGTTAAAATTTAATGACTCATTATAAACTTTGATCAATGCTTGTACTTTTCATTCATTTACACTTCTTTTGAGAGATGTCCTTTTGTTTAATTTACCCACATTTTGATTTGTTAATTTATTTTCTTGATCTAATTTATATACTCTAGAGATCAGTTCTCTATTAGAGAGGTAACTGGCAAAATTTTTTCCACTATGTAGGTTTTCATTTCTTTCTGTAAATTGTTGCCCTGCGTGGAAGCTTTTTAACATAATATAATCCCATCTGTTAATTTTGGGGATTATTTCTTGTGCTATTTCACTTATGTTTAGGGAATTCTTTCCTTTATCTATGTCTTCAAGAGATCTATTCCTAATATAACATCCAGCAGTTTCAGTGTTTTTACTTTTATATCTAGTTGTTCCATCCATTTAGATGTGTTTTTGATACAGGATAAAAGATATGGATCTGGTTTCATTCTTCTGCACTCAAAGGAACAGTTTTCTCAGCATCATTTGTTAGAAGTTATCTTTTCCACAGAGTATGTTTCCACAGAGATTTGTCAAATACCGTATGACTAAAGATGAATGAGGTTTTTACTGTGTCTCCTTTTCTATTCCATTGGCTTACATGTCTATTTTTGTACCAATAACATGCTGTTTGGACTTCTACAACTTTGTAGTACAACTGAAAATTTTGGATTGTAATCCTTTTTAATTTTTTTCTCAAGATTATTTTGGATATTCTGGGTCTCTTCTGATTTGAACATATATTTTAGAATTTTTTTTCTAGTTTTATGAAGAATCTGTTGATATTTTGATAGAAATTACAATGTCTCTATCTCTACATGTAGTTTTATAATTTTGGTAATATAGCCATTTTGATGATGTTGTTTTTTCCTATCCAAAAAACATGATTTCTTTTCATTTTCTAATGGCATATAAAATCTCTTTTGTCAGAGGACTATAGTTTGCATTGTAGAAGTCTGCCATCATACTGGTTGGGTTGATTCATAGGGATTCATTTTTTAAAAACTGTCAAGTTTGAGATTGTCTGCACAGAGTATTTTTAGGTGGTTTCATTGTTGTTATACAGGAATTTTACTGATTTATATGTGTAGCCTTCGTAGAGTGCCACTTTGTTGAATTTGCTTATTAGCTCTAAAAAAATCTTCTCATAGAATTTGAGTGTTCTGTATAAACAATCATATCATCTGCAAATATAGTTTTGCATCTTCCTTTTCTATTTGTATGCATTTGATTTGTTTCCCTCGCCTGGCTGTTGGGGTTTAAGTTTCAAGGACTTTGTTGAGCAGGAATTGTGAGAGGGTACATCATTGACTTCTTTCTGATTTTAGAGGTAATGCTTTTACTTTTTTCGCCACTTGGTATGATTTTAGCTACGGGTTTGTCATAAATGGTTTTTATCAGTTTGAGGCAAGCTTCTTCTATACCTATTTTCATCAGGATTTTTATCTGTAATGCATGCTAAATATTGTCAAGTCCCTAGCAATTTTCCTTTAAAATATTATAAAATAAAAAGGTTGTTTTTAAAGAAAGTGAGTTCACCAGAGAAGTATCTAAACAATTCATTTAAATCTATTTTTACTAGTATAGACACAGTAACATAAAGCCTGGGAACAGACCTAATTACACATGCCAACAATTTATCTTACAAGGAAAAAATAACCCTTTTCTGTGTTTCATATAGTGGCAGATATATTATTTAGAGCAATCTCTGTCCTTACAATGACTGTGAAAATATTTGTATTGCTACCAACATACTGTTTGTACCAATGTATGTAAAGAATGTAGTCAAATTTACTGGAACAATATTAAGACCTCATTTCCAGACACAGAAACTTAGTGATTGAATAGATTGAAAAATGTGAATCTTCACCAAGTGTAGTCAAAAAGGAATCATACGGATATTTTATGAAAGCACAACCAATTCTCAATGATAATAATCAACATTGGTGAAGTATTAATATATTTCAACACAAATAGTGTTGCAAATTGGAGCAACTTTTCTTGAAGGTAAAACGGCAATAAGAACTATGTACTATAAACTAGAGAAACACTTTGATCCAAGAAAAATACTGAAAAAACTTTTCTTAAAGTCTAACATAAATGTGAAAAATGTATCCAATAACATCCATTGAAGTGGTACCTACACAGAAAAATACTGAGACTATTGTAATTTTAAGCTTAATTAAATTTATACATTTATTTTTGGTATATCAAAATGTCAGGTGAGAAAGTACATCAAAGTAATAATCATTAAGACACAAAGTATACAAATACAGTAATTAAGACAAAAATTGTAGAACAAAAACTAACATGTAGACTGATGCATACATACGTCTGTGTAAATGGCAGTTACATGAATAAAGCCAGTTACTATGATGGAGTGCTAGAATTAGGTGTTGTTCACTGTTAATTTTTATTAATTTTTAATGCCAGTTATTTTGAAACAAATTTTATGTTCTTTTAAATATTCTTGTATCAGTTATGTGAATGTTCTCGTACTTACAATTTGAAGGTCCCCAACTATGGGAGAAGGAGACAACAGGCTGAGACCCTTCTAGGACATGATAACAGAAGTCCCTGGTTACCTTTATGGGATGAGAGATAGTGGACTATGAAAATATGAGATTTCAAACAAATAATTCATGAGAGTAGTTTAGGAGAAAACACTAATTACTAGTTTGAATGAGAACACTTCAAATTAATGTTATGGACTTTTCATCAAATTAGGTTTTAGTGATTCTCCACAATTTGCTCTTGTTTAACATTTTTAAAGATTGCCCTTGATTGCTCTCCCAGAAGAATTAAATAATTAAAAACCATTAAAAGTACAATTTGTGCTTATTCTAACAACAGCAGGTTAAGAAAATAAAACTCATTAAGTTTTTTCTTCTTGTCTAGTTGAACATGTATTAATCCTTTCAAATGTCAAGATCTGAGTGAAAATTACTAAGAAAGGTCTTGTGGCTAATGTTTACAATACAGTTTGACGTCTTTCTTTTGTTCCAATTGTCTTAAATTTTGTGGTAGCTAGTCTATATTCAGAATAAGATTCAAGTGCATTTGTGCATGAACATTTCTCTATAGCTTAATGAAAACATGTTACCACACTGCCTTTTTGTAGTGTTAAAATTTATCTCGTGTAGTAAGGAGCATAAAAATGAACCACGATGTCGTCCCCAAGCAAAACCGGGAACCAGAATGTTAGAAAACTCATCCACTTGGAAATGCATGGTGTAGTATCACTTCAGCAATGTTTTATAAATTGCATCACGAGGGAATGGACTGATCAGAGTTAGCAGTACTGGACCCAGAGTATTAGCTTTGCTAATCACATATTATTTTATGTATCCTAATCAGTCAAACATATTTTAATTACTACTAATTGTTTTATTATCTTAGCAGGGATCAACACTGAAGCCTGAAACCACTATCCTAATTTACTCAGTTCCTTAATAGTGTTTCTTGAGCTTTTCAGAATAAAGTTAAAATTCAACTCACTTAACAAAGAACTTTTACTCCAAGAAAATTAACACTTTTGTGTCAGAAGCAAAAAATTCTGAAATACAATTTGGTTGATTAATGAGTTATACATATTCCTCATTTAATAATCAAGTTACATTTCTGTGGCTATATTATTGAATGTGTTGATTGCTAAATGAGAAAGCATATATAGAGAGCATCTACATTAAAATATTCAGAACAGAGAAATGGCCATAGAAATTTCTAACTGGATGGCTTTGATTTTATTTGCATAACTCCTACATGCAGTACTGTAATATATAATAAGACATAAAACTACAGTATCTTACTTTAAAATATAATCAGCTAAATTTACAGTACTTTATCAACAAGATACACTGTACAAAAAAGACACTTAAGCTTTATAAAAAAGATGTATACAACTGTGGAGGAAAAAAAGACAGTTTGTAAGTCCAAAAACTGGATTATATCTCTAAATAGCACTCTTGACTGGTTGATCTGAACATTTGTTTAATAGGTTTGTCATCAAATGAGGAATATCTGTGCTTTTAAATGCTAAAGTATTTATCATTAAGTGTTCTATAGTGTTGTTAATGTTATAGCAGAGGGATTCAGGACTGAAGAGAAGAAGACAGAGTATTATCTTTTGAAATATATAGTTTTATCCAAATATAACAAAATATTTCAAAATGATTTTTCTCTTAACTATATTGGTAGGTTTATATTGCAAAAAGAACCACTGTAAATAATACATTATTAGTGGCTTTAGTGGCTGCATTGATACATGTAGGAAGTGCATTCAAATTAATCAAACATTACTTCAACATAATGCTCTACAGAAAAAGAACAGTTTTTTTCTGAACTTAATTTTATGAACTTTAAATTCTATACAATGTATAAAACAATAAACGAGAAATTTTATAACAAAGTTTTGAATACCAAGCAGGATAATTTGCTGAAAATTTTCTTCAGATAAATGGTATTGAGAAGACATTTTCCCTATAGATCACTTTTGTGGATATATGTATTTGAATCCACTAACATTGCCTTAGCTTTTTAAAAATTTAATTTAATTTAATTTAATTTAATTTTTTGGTACTAGGGATTGAACTCATGACTTCAAGCTTGCCAGATAGGTGCTTATGCCACTGAGCTAAATCCCCATTCATTGCCCTGTTTAATAACAGATGTGTTCAAATTATCTCAAAGCTTTAAGAAAATATGTATACTTCTTAAAATTAAAATATTTTATACTTTCTAACTTATTTTTCTTTTCTTTTTGTTGTTAGTATTGCAAACTAAACCTGGGGCCTTTGCATCCCCTGAAACTCTTGTTTTTAAGAGAAAGAATATTCTCAAGTAAATAAATTGCAAAGTATGTGCTCTAACTTCCTATCCTCCTGACTCAGCCTCCCAGATTGACGGATTATAGGCAAAAACCACCATGCATGGAAAAGTCAAATTCTTTTGATTTTTATGATTTAATAATATTTCATTATGTATATGTTATTGAACACCTAGGTTTGTCATTCATTGATTTGTTATTGAACACCTTTGTTGTTACTTTAATTTGATTGTTATGAATGATGTTTCTGTGAGCATGGCTGTGAAAGTATCACCTTGATATACTAATTTAATTTTCTTTAGATATATATGCAAGTGTGAATTATATGGCAGATCTGTTTTTGTTTGTTTTGGAGAAGGATCCATTGAAGTGATTTATACAATGTCTATATAATGTTTTACATTATTACCAAAACTACATAATATTCTATTTTCTTCACATTTTTATTGATGCTTATAATTTGACTTTTTTAAAAAATATTAATATAGTTTTTGTGTTATAATAAGACCTATAATTTATGAGCTATAACAAGAAAATCTGCATTAATTATGAAAGTTTTTATTCTAGAAATCAAAGAAGTCAATTTTGATACATAGTTTAAAAAACTGAATGAAAGGCAAAATTATGCAAAATCTTACCTCTGGAGGATGATGCTAACAAGCCATGTTCATGCACATTGAAGACATTTTTCTTTTCCAAATGAAGAGAAAAATTTCAGTCCTGAGTGTTATGCAATGAAAGTTCTGTAATAATATTATATTGATCACACCTTAGAATAAGTGTAAGTGCTTAAGTGCAACTATTAGCTATGGTGTTCTAATAATACAAAAGTTGAAAACACAGTGTTTTACAAAGTTGTCTTTTGGGTTTGCTGTGTAATTTGGGAGTATTTTTGCATGATTATTTATGAAAGCTCTATTTTAGACTTTCATACAAGTATTCAAGACTTTCAATACTTGCAGTTATATTCATCCCAAAATAAAAAGCAAGATTCAAAAGAGAAGAATATTTTAATACAAAGACTGATGATTCAGATTCTGAAATGTGTGATACTATCCATTTGTCCAACTTCCAAAAAAATATGGCTTTTATTATAAGGTTACAATGGATCAAGATTTGTGTTCACACTAATGTTGCCCTCATTTCCATTTATATTAAACTAGTATTTGTTTTTAAAGGAGGCACATGAATGAACAAAGCCTTTTCCAATCTCTATTTGTTCAGCTGGTAACATGAACAATAGCAAATTCAATATTGTTAAGCAGATTATTTCTTCACTGTAGAAGTAACTTGAATGGCCAGAAAGTTTGAATTTGCATGGGCTTTGTATTTATGTAGAAAAACAAAGTTTTTTAGAAATTTTTTGTTATTATTATTTGAACTGAAATATCTTTTAATGATGACATTACTCACAGGAGAAAAAAATATGAGAGCTAAGTTTATGTGAACATAAAAAAATCTGAATTACCAACTAAATCATACTTCTTAAAATTCTCAAGAACAATTTCACTTTTATATAAGTTTAAAGCAAAGAGTGATTTTCTTTGATGAGGTGCAATTTAGTTTAAGTAAAGTAATAAGGCAATGGGTGTGTAGTCACATAGGTCCCTTTGTTAGAAACTATGTTGTGACACACATATAATTTTATTTTACCAAGGACCTTTTCCTTAAAAGATTTATTGCAGTCTTCTGGGGATATGGCTCAGTGGCACAGTACCTGAGCTTGATTCTCAGTACAAAAAAATAAAAAAAGGAGAAAGAATGATTTATTACAATCAAAGAAGATGAAGAGGGCAGGGACTCTAGCTCAGCAGCTCAAGAATTTGCCTGGTAAGTGCAAGGTCAAGAGGAAGAAAAATCTCATCAACAACACATGAAAAGTATTTTAATTCAATATTGGTGATGTTGTGAGCATGCATGTCACTTTAATAACAGTTGATCTTGGACAGTTGGGTTCTTACTATATTGACAATGCTATATGAGCTTACGTGGTGGTATATAACAATTGCCGTTAATCACTTGAGTGAGAAATCAATGGAAAATATAGACAGAGAAACACACACACACACACACACACACACAATAAGAGAAAAATAGTATGTTAGAAAAATAGCACAAATGACCGAAACACAGGGCCTAGGAGGAGTAACAGGAAGTCAACTGATCCTTCCCATGAGCCACAGCAAGCCAAGCAGGTCCCAGAAGGAGAAACAAGCTAATTCGCTCTTTCTGTGAGTCAGCAGAAGACATATGGGGCCTTCGAGGAGTAACACAAAGCCAATTAGTTCTTCCTGGGGGCCACCCAGTGTGCAGGCTGGAAGAAAAGAACACTCCCCACTCCACAAAGCATACAACAAGCTGATTCAGAGCACAGGCAGAGTTGATAGCAACTGAGGTATGAAAACAACTTAATGCTTGTATTATTTGATTTACTTAGCAGGCCCTAAGGTTGGTAGGTAGTCCGAACATCTATTAAGGGATAACATTATGAAATATAGCAAATATGGGATATTTCCTTCTGTCTTATTTTTGAAATCCCATTTATGTCACTGTTTTGTTTTGTACCATTTGTTCTATTTTATTCAATGTTCTGTTTTGATTGCATTTATTCTGTTTTGTTTTGTTTGATTTTATTAAGGCTGATGGTATGGACAGCTATTTTGAAGAAAACAAGAGACAATACGGTAGCCATTGTTGATTCCCTATCATCATGTTTTAAAGGGCTGTATCACTTTCATTGTTTTGTTCTGATTAACTTTATTCTTTTTTGTTTTGTTTTTATTCTCTTTAAAATAAAAAAAGAGTGAAACACTGTATAAGGTAAATTTGGTCCAAGCACTTCACATCTGTTACCTTGCTGAGCTTTATCTTCTGGTTTTAAAAACAGTGAAATAATAATAGAAAAAATTTGTTCACATTAAAAGTGATTGAAGGTACATGCAACAAAATACATTGTGCGATACTGTAGACATTATGAGGACAGAGGCAATACTTAAATAGTATGATTGGTATGTATTTATAATTGAATTGTGGTTATTATGTAAGTAAGTAAGTAGCATTCTAACTGGGAAAGAGTTACTGAAGGATCATTACATTGACATTACTTTTATATGATTCAGGAAAATGGAGAAAGAAAAAACATAAAGTTAGGTAAATATGAAACATTCATATTTGGGAAATTTAAGCAAACAAAATAAGGCAATATATTGAAATATTGAATTAGTTTCTCTTTTCTAGCTTGTTAAGTTTGAAGCTACAATTGTTGATTTGAGACTTTTTAAAAACAGGTACATAGGTTATATCCCCACTTAAAGAGCATGTAGCTACTTTGTACAAAGTAACATATGTATTAAGCTAAAAATGTGTTGTAGTTAAGGTACTATTTGTTCTTATATCTATGAATTACTTAATGTGTTACTTAAACTCAAACAACTGAAAAGCTCCTGGATAAAGTAGATTCAGTAGTAAAACTGGTAAATATTTAAAGAAGAAATAATGTTATTCGACATGAAAAGAGAAAATATTTCCCATTTCATTTCTAGAATTCAGAATTATATTTCTCATCAACAGACAAAATTTATTTTAAAATCTTTATGAAATATCTATTAATACATGTTAGAAGAGTATATAATGACCATGAAGAGTGTATTATACAGCTTCACAATTAATATTTCAAAAGTGTTATAAGCTAAGAAACTTAAGAAGCTTTCAAAGACAAAAGCACATGCAAGTAAACTTAGAAAAAATATTTAACTGAAATAGACATTCATTCAAACTTAAACTCTTGGTAAAATAAGAATAGAAGTTAACTTTCTCAAGTTTTCAAAGTACATTAATTGAATACATTGCATTTAATTGTAAAAATATTGATTAACATTTGTAAAATTTTATAGTTATAAAATGCTGAGTTTTTTGTGCTGAGTATGAAAATAAAATTGTGAAGTCTCTCTGCGTTAGTTCACATCATACTGAAAGATTCAGTCAGTGTAAAAAGACATGAAAAATATATACAAATATCTAGAGATTGGAAAGCTAAGAAAACTGCCTATGTTGCCATACAAATGTTCAGATATTTCACCTGATGCTAGTGGAACATAAGGACATCAGTAAGTTCATAAAATAATTAATGATTTTATGTAGCACTGAAGAGCAAAAAACAAGGAAAAATTATCTATTTTAGAATGAAATGATCCAAAAAAAATAAGAAAGCACATGAAAAGTAGAGGAGGAAAGGAAACACAACAGTTGGAAAGAAACATTGAGAGTACAAGGTTATGTTTTCAAGAAAATTCTGATATTTTCAAAAAAAACTGATGACTAGGTATCAGAGTTCAAAAGAAATGTGATTGCAATATTACATGTATATGGTCTACTTTCTTACCTCTGAGACTCTACATTAAACACTCACAACTTAAACGAATGAAAGTTTATTTTGCTTGCACTTGGTAGAGATTTTAGACTGTACTTGGCTGGCTCCAATGTACTAAGGCAGTGTTCCAAGTTCTCCTGCCTGCTCCAGCAGTAACTGAACGCTTTTGCTTCTTGCTAAGTGGTTGTAGATGCCTAAAATGGCCAGGATGCCTGAACAAGGTAAACTGAATCTCCAGTAATTGGTTTTCATTGTTGTCCTTCCTCAACAGAGTGCCCTATGGCTTTCTTTTCAGCACAGACTTTTTACAATTGTGAGCCCACAGAAAGTGGGATTTTCCTGATTCCTCACACTCCCTCACATTTCCTATTGTCTTGCTATAAACTACTTGGCTTGTTTTTAATGCTAATCTTTATAGCAAGCAATTTCTTCTCTGCTCTACCATTTCCAGCACCAACTTTACAGAAACTTCCTTTCTGATTAAATTCAAAACTTTCTAAATAATTCAGCTGTGAGTTTTGCTTTTGATTCTCAAGGTAAAGTTGACTAAAAATGCCCAACAATATCCATTCCAGAACCTTAATATTAGAAATTTTTTCAAATTTTCTGTGCCAGATTAATCACTGTGCTGCCCTTGATCTCAGTCTATCTTAACATTTCAGGACAGGAGAAACATCTAAAAAATTTCTACCACAGCATAACACACATGACCTGGCAGAAAACTGCATACAGCGAAGCTGCTGAGCCTTGTTTTTAGTTTCTGTATTACTTTCAGGATACTGGTTTTCTGAACCGTGACCAGAATCTTCCATCAAGTTCAGTTTACTATTCTAATGCTGCTTCTCCCACTGGTATCTCCAAATCTTTGAAAACTTGAACTATCGGCTTTGCAGTTCAAGCTGGCCTTGAACTCACTGTGTAAGCCCAGGCTAGCCTCAAACTCACAGCAGTCCTCCTGCCTCCCAAGTACTGGGACTACAGAATTCATCCTGTCTTGTTCTTGCTGCCCGGCACGCCAATGCTTCTTCCATGAACTTGAAAGACATATTGGCCAACCTGATACCTAAGGATCAGGCCAGAATTAAAACCTTCAGACAGCAACATGGCAAGACTGTGGTGGGCCAGATCACTGTGGACATGATGTACAATGGCATGAGAGGCATAAAGGGACTGGTATATGAAACATCAGTTCTTGATCCTGATGAGGGCATCCGCTTTTGAGGCCACAGTATTCCTGAGTGCCAAAAACTGCTGCCCAAGGCTAAGGGTGGGGAATAGCCCCTGCCTGAAGGCTTATTTTGGCTGCTGGTAACTGGACAGATCCCAACAGAAGAACAGGTATCTTGGCTCTCATCGGAGTGGGCAAAGAGAACAGCTCTACCATCTCATGTGGTTACCATGCTGGACAACTTTCCTAACAATGTACACCCCATGTCTCAGCTCAGTGCAGCTATTACAGACCTCAGCAGTGAAAGTACCTTTGCTCAAGCATATGCAGAGGGTGTCAGCTGAACCAAGTACTGGGAGCTGATTTATGAAGACTGTATGGATCTGATTGCAAAGCTACCTTGTGTTGCAGCAAAAATCTACTGAAATCTTTACCGTGAGGGTGGTAGTATCGGGGCCATTGCTTCTAAGCTGGACTGGTCCCACAATTTCACCAACATGTTAGGCTACACTGATGCTCAGTTCATGGAACTTATGCGCTTACACCTCACTATTCACAGCGACCATGAGGGTGGCAATGTAAGTGCGCATACCAGCCACAAGGTGGGCAGTGCCCTTTCAGACACTTACCTGTCCTTTGCTGCAGCCATGAATGTGCTAGCAGGGCCTCTACATGGACTGGCAAATCAGGAAGTACTTGTCTGGCTAACACAACTACGAAAGGAAGTTGGCAAAGATGTGTCAGATGAGAAATTACGAGAGTGCATCTGGAACACACGCAACTCAGGGCGGGTTGTCCCAGGCTATGGCCATGCAGTACTAAGGAAGACTGATCCACGATACTCATGTCAGTGAGAGTTTGCTCTGAAACACCTTCCCAATGACCCCATGTTTAAGCTGGTTGCCCAACTGTAGAAGATTTTGCCCAGTATTCTCCTAGAACAGGGCAAGGCCAAGAATCCTTGGCCCAACGTAGATGCTCACAGTGGGGTGCTGCTCTGGTACTATGGCAGGACAGAGATGAATTTTTACACAGTCTTATTTGGAGTTTCATGGGCACTGGGTGTGCTAGCACAGCTCACCAGGAGCCGAGCCTTGGGCTTTCCTCTAGAAAGACCTAAATCCATGAGTACGGATGGTTTGATGAAGTTCGTGGACTCTAAGTCAGGGTAAAACTTGGAAACTAGGGGGAAAGTGACTGCCACAAGCTTAACAACAATGAAAAAAATAATATACTTTTGTTTCAAGGGGCCTTTAAAGACTTATAATTAAACTGTATCTGAGGCACTGAAAAAAAAAGAAAACTTGAACTATCAAGAAGTTACACAGGATTGTGACTCACAAGACCGCTATTCACAGCAACGGCCCTCCTTTCTGTCATCAAACTCTGTCTTAATGACTTCCTTCATTGCTACGACAAAATACTTCATACCCACAACCTAAAAAAGGGAAGACATGTTTTGGCTAGCAGACTGGAGACGTTATAATCATATTTAGCTGGCTCCAACTCAGTACATCATGGCAGAGTGGGATGGCAGAGGAATATTGCTCATGGTATGGCAGACATAAAGCAGACAAAGATCAAGTGAGAAGGGAAGGAGGTATAACTTTCTAAGCCATGTTCCCAATGACCAACCTCATATGACCTAGCTACTCCTCTAAACATCACATTTAGCTACAAACTCATCTGAATAGCATGAGGCCACCATAATCCCATCACCTATCCAAAAACTCACCAATGAAATTATTAGGCATTGGGGAGGTATGTAGACAAAAAACATAGGCAAATCTTATATAGTTATGTAAAAATATTAAGGCAAGAGGGTCTACAATGTCTTTCTGCATGATTGAGATCAAGAGTACTTAATACTTGATTACTCCAAGAAACTGAAAAACAGAACAAGAGGGATCAAGGATACAGTGCCAGTGTGAGATTGAAGGTCTGAAATTTCCATAAGGTTGTTTGACTAAGACCTCATTTAAAGACTGTAGAAGGGAAATTTTTATGTCCACAGGCAATTTTAGTTTCATAAGATGCCCCTTTCCAAGCATAAGGAAGCCTCTAAAATATATATCAACTTCTGATTTAGTCCACTGTTCATTCCATCTGGGCAGCAAGCCTCCTGATTGATGACACCCAAAATAAGAATGAGTTTTCCCTCATCAGTCTGTTGGTATTCATGACAGTCATCTATGCAAACAGTCCAGAGACACACCCAGAAGTGCACTTTACTAAGTTGCAAAGCATTTCTTAAACCAGTCATTTACATGTCATGATTAATTGTCACAATATTGTTGCTTGTTAATCCTAGAATATTCATGAGATGTTGTTGCAATTTTTGAGCTCATATAGGTTTACAAAATCTCTATGTTGCTGAGAAATTTTCCTTTTAAAATTAACATGTTTGTATTTATTTATACAGAAAGGTTATCTAAGCTTCCATTGAATTAGTTATTATAAGATGTAATTTGTCTATTATATACAATTCATCAAATTTGACAAAAGTAAAATTTTAGATCTGATAAAATGAGAAAAATGTGTTTTAAAATTATTTATATAATGAGACACAAAGTAAGAATGTGAAAATTAGATAACTTTTTATTTTCTTGTTTTTATACTCAGTATCATAAAACATAAGTTTTATATAGAATAAATTGTTGTGTACAATCTACTACAAATATATATGGATATGCATATGTATATATGTATATATATGTGTATATATATATATATATATTCTATATATGTAAGCCCTTCAAGAAAAGAAGTCATAGATTTCATTATTATTAGTAGCACCTTAATCACAGTATTTATTATGGTAGAGTCAGTCCATAACAAATAAAAATACATATTCAATGAATAAATTTAATTACTTTTAATATAGAAGTATAACTTTCATAAGTGTTGTAAACAAAACAATGCATCATGTATAAAGACAATTTGTAAAGTTTAAAATAGTTTTTTAATACTTTCCAACCCAAGGAAGTACAGGACAACTCAGTATCAGAATATGAAAAATTGAAACCACTACAACACTTTATGGACATTTATTTTATACAAGTTAAGTATATATAGAATAATGAAAAGATGAAATCTGAACTCAAATTTGAGAATCTCAATGAAAGAATAATTATAATAAAGACTCATCTACGCTGACCAGAAGCAAACAGCATTGACTGGATGCTGCAGGAGGCTGATCAGTTCAATAGCTATGAAACTACATGATGAGGTATACACAAACATTTTCAATAAAACTCTTGCAAAAATAATTTAATAACGCATTAAAAGTCATACACCATGATTAAATTAACATCATTGCAGGAATGCAAGTATGATTCAAGGCATGCACACCAATAAATGTAATGCAGCAGATGAATGAAATCAAAGACATAATCACATCATTGTGATAGATGCAGAAAAGCCTGTAACAAAATACAACATTATATTAAGACAAAAGCTATATAGAAATAAGTATATATGGATACTATTTCAACATGACAAAATATATGTAAAACAAACCTAAAACTGATGTCATACTAAATGAGGCAGTAATAAAAAGCTTTCTTCTAAAAACAGGAAAAAGTTAAGGTGTCATCTGTAAAAACACCTGTTAAATATAGTTACTTGGAATTTTAGATACAGCATTAGATAAGAGAAATAAAATGGATGCCAATAAAAAAGAATGAATTCAGAGTATCTCAGACACCAAGATCCTGAACTCTGAAAATTTTAAAAATTAAGTTTGATTTTGAAAGTCATGAAAATGGCACAACACAAAATCTATAAACAAAAATAAACATCTTTTCTCTACAATAATGAACTTGCTGAAGAAGAAATCAGGAAAACAATACCATTCACAGTACATTTAAAAAACAACTCAGAATAAAGCTGAGTTGGTGAAAGAACTCTGTAATAAAAACTATAAAACACTGAAGAAATGAACTAAAGTTGACACCATAAATGAAAATATAATGTGATACTAGAGTAGAACACACCTCTAGGCCAACTGAATAGAATAGACAACATGTAAACAAATGCACACAAGCATTTACATTTGATTCTTCAAGAATTTTCAAAAATTCTGAATTGAGGAACACAACGTCTTCCACAAATGTTACTGAGAAAATTAGATAGCATATTTAGAAGACTGAAAGTAATTTTATTTCTCTGTTTCAAAACCAATTGAAAGGGCACAGGGATATATTTCAGGGCATAAGCTACTAATATGAAGATGTACAAGTAGTTGCAAGTAGAACTAAGTCTTAAACACAGGAAACCTGCCTCTAGAATTTTTCTTTTAGCCCCTGGACTTCAGGAATTATTAGTATAATGAAAGAGTTTGCTAATGTTACTCCACATAATAAAATAAATTAATACTTTTTTATACTGGGAAATCACTAACTAGAATTAGTATTTACAAATTAGAAGGTAAAAAGGAAAATAATTTTTTACTTTATCAGGAAAACATATTTATAAATGTTTCAAAAGAAAAAAGAGGATGAAAAAGAAAATGAAAAAGAAATGTATGTGATTGTTATGGTTTGTGTCTAGGTGGCCCTCCAAACCTCCTTCAGTCATCAAGGTGACTGAATCTAGTGTTTGTGATTGGATTTTGTCTAGCACTGAGATTAGCAGTGTGAGTGCTGCACCTGCCCACGGGTGGAGCTGGCATACAATATGAGGAGGGAAGAGGACATGTTTTTTGTCTCGTTTGCCCTTTTTGCTCTTGCTGTTTCTGCCACCATGAAGAGTTGCCCCTCAGCCATGCCACCTTGCTTTGGAGCCACCTGAATATGGACTGAAACCTCCAAAACTGTAACATAAATAAATCTTTCCTTCCCTAATTTTGATGTCAGGTATTTTGTCTCAGCAATGAGAGAAAAGTAACCAAGACAATGCTGACAAATGTAAATAAAATTATTTACAGTATTTCCCACAGAAATACTGGATGTTTTCTCAAATTAAGATGTGTTTAGTTCCATAATAAACCACATCCTTAAAGCTGTGGATTTAAATTTTTTAAAACATTATAAATTAAATTGAAAGATAACTTATATGTGCATATGTGATAATTATGTACTTAAAGCTTTTTAAAATTTAACAATATTTATAAAATAGAAGATGCAAAATATCAAATACACAGCAAGTTGGCCATATAGAAAGTATATGGCTGTATATGGCCATATAGTTGGCCATATAGACTGAAAGCTATTTTCAGGCTTCTTTTAATGAAGGTAATATTTAAACATAATTGAGATTCTGCCAAAAGCCATTTTAAACATCAGTTACAATTTACTTCACAAATTCTAAGTTACATATTAACTACATATATAACTGAATTTCACAGAAAATACTGCTAATTTAAAATTAATCACTGTTTAATATAAAAAATAAATCTAGTATGTGACTCCACTTCTGAATATGAATTCTCAAGACACACATTTTATTAGTTATTGTAGTAATTAAGGAATTTTTGAAACAGAGAATACAGGGTTTCAGACTTGATTCCTCTTCTTCAGGGTTGTACTGACTTTGCTTCCTCACTTGTCCAATCATGCATTAATATCAGCTTGTCAATTTGTACAAGCAAGCCTATATTACAATTTTTGTTTTTTTTAATTTATAAGTTAATTAGGGCAGAACACTCTTATGACAATGTTGAGTCTTTCAACTCACAGGCTTGAAGTGTTCATATTAAATTTATTCCTAAGTGCATATTTTATTTTTCAATGCAATTGTAAATGGAAATGATTTTACATTTTTTTGGAAACTACTTCTAATATACAGAAATATAATATATTTTTATGTTGGTTTTGTAACTTATGACCTTGATGAGCTTGTTTATTAGACATTACACAATATTTTTGTAGGGCTAGTTTAAGATTACAATAGTGTGTAAATCTCAAAAATCTACCATTAAATTTTGTTGAATAATATTTTCATAAGGATTTCTGTATTGATAGAACAAGCTATGGGCTGTTTCCTTTTACTCTATTTCCTGTTTGTGTGAAATTAATATTTTTTCTTCTTTATTTGAGACAGATGGCCTGGAAGTCATTTTTTTGGCCTGGATTTTAGATATTTTTGATCATCAGTGCAATGCCTTTGCATATTTTATGTTTATTAATATATTTAATTTTTTACAAATGACAGTCCCATTTTCAAGTGTGTTTTTAAAAATTACTGTTAGTAAAGTGAAAGGAAAATCAACTTAACTTTTTTGTGACTAAACTAGTTTTAGTGTCTTTTAATATTTCTTGCTGTATTCTTGAATTACTTGCCAAAGCCAATCTTATTTTACTAGGCTTTTAAAATAGATGTTAATTTTTCCTTGAAATACAATATATTTTTAAATAATTAAAACATGTTATCCTTTCCAAATTATCTAAGTTACTTTATTATGGAAAATAATAGCACAAAAACTAATCTTATATGCATCACTCAATTTAAAAATTAGAAATTTTGATACTTTTCTTCATATATCGGTGAAGTTACTTGTTTCTTCTCTATTGGTGGTTTGTGTTTTTCTATTTGAGTTTCTTTATAATTTCTCTACCACTGTATTTGTTACTGTGCAATTAATTTGCAAAACGCACTTTTTTCTTTGCTTTTGTTTTTACTTTGGAAAGTTTTATGTAAATTTGTGATAGATCATACAAGGTAAGGAACCATTTCTCCACAGATAAGCATACATACAGCTTTCGGAGCAATTACCTTGCCCTGGCACTTGAAAAAATTTACAACTTGGATCACTTATGTGCTATGCAGAGTGGATGGTGTCTCTAGACTCATTATTTTGGGGTTGATCTTAGAAATTCTGAGGATAGACGTTTTTCTTTTCTTGCATCTTAACAGGAGATACTAATCATTAAGATCCTCATCTCTTCAGGTTATATTTTTACTCCTTTAGATCTTAATGATGATGCTGAATTGGACGGCTGATTTGGCTTCATCAGATTATTTTACAATTCAAAACTTGCACCCACTCCAGTATTTACCTATTTTCCTCCTACAAGAGTACTTATAAAGCTGAAATTGTAACTCACTGGAGTAAAAAGAAAACTGTTTGCTTCTTAAAATTATTTCTGTGTTACAGACCATCTCCAAATATATCTCTTTTGTCACAAGTTTTTATTTTTGATGGCTTTATTGAAATATAATTGATACAGAAAAAAAAACTATTTAAAGTGCATGATTAGATTAGTCAGAACATATGCAAATACCCAAGATGTCACCATTAGTATGAAGAAAATAGATTTAGGCTGGGGATTTAGCTCAGCAGCATAAGCGTCTTCCTTGCAAGCTGGCGGTGTTGAGTTTGATCCGTGATACCGATTAAAAACAAAAACAAAAACAAAAACAAAAACCCACAGTTTGAAAATAGATTTATACAACACACTGAAAAGTTATGTTGTGTTCTTCTGCTTGTTTATCTTGTTTAGTTTGGTATTGATGTTTGACATGAGTTTTACCCTCTTGCAAAAGATAGAACACCACAATGCTGTATTATTAACTATGGGAACTATGTTATACAGTAGATTTCTAAAACTTCCTACAGCACAAGTGAAACTTTGTGATAACTGAAAAGCCACCCCTTGATTCAAAAGCCTTAAAAAGGCAATATTAAAAAATTAGAAACTACCATTTTGTGATCATAAACACAAAAATCTAACAAAATATTAGCAAATAGATTTAGCAGTAGATGTGGAAAAGAATAATACATCATGATCAAGTGGAATTTATCATGATCATGAATTTACCATGATCAAATGGAAGAATGAATGGTTGGCTCAGCATTTGAAATCAATCAATGCAATTCCACATGTTAACAGAATTGAAAATAGACATCCTAATGATTTATATGCAATAAATTGCATGGAAAAATAATAAATTGCACGATGTGCATTTTAAAGGAGATTCTCATTGATATTTTAACAATGACACTTATCAAGTAACAATATATTCAAACAATATATGCACTCAAAAATATTTTATAAAAGTAAACATTTTGAAGAAAGTGCACTGTGATTCTCAAAACAGTAAATTCCATAGTCTCTGGGTATTTTTGAATTTGTTTGAAATGTTTTTAACTGTTATAATAATGGCATATCTTCTGTCACTTAATTAGAAGCAAGTGATGCTACATTTACTGCCAACAGAGAAAAAAATGATGATTATTGTTCCTACATGCCTTTTCAAGGTTTTACTACATAGTCATGTAGGAAAAATCTTTTTATTTATATAAGGTTAAGATATAACACATCTTCTACCTACACTTAGTGTAAATTTAGAAAAGCTTTAAATATCCTAAAATTTCAATAAAAGCAAATATCAAATAAAATGTAATGTTGCTCCTTGTTTCAGGTGGAATTTTACCAAAGGTTATTTGTGACTTTGGAAAACTATTGCACTAACAGTAATATTAATTTGAGATATTCACTGAAGCACACTTGATCAGTCTATAATTGTAGCTGTCATTCTCATAATGACTCATATTTTTATTCATTATTTTAAAGAGCAAATGCAAGTAACAAAAAACGAACAAAACAGTTAAATAAATGGTATTAGATGGTACAGCTTTGAAAGAGATGAAATGTGCCTGAGTCATTTTTTTCCTGCAGGCTGGAAGAGTGTGTGATCTTGCCAGAACCTCTCTCCCTCAACTCTTGCTTTCCTGTTCCCACCCCGCAACTCCTTACAACCCAAAGGACTTGGACTATTTGCTTCACTGTCTTCCATGGCTATCTAGCTACGATGTCCATGGCTGTCAAACAGTCATTTTCCAGTTCAACATGAATGCAGGCAGAGAGCATACTGCTTCTTTCCCACTCTCCCTACTTCAGGCTGTACTGTAGCATTTTTGAGAAAAGAAGGTCTCCTGGAGTGGCTAAGATCTATAAGGCGAATGACTGCGTCCCTTATTTGCCTGCACAACATCCACAGCAAGACTGTCAGAAGATTCCTTGTTTGCCAAGGTCTGCAGACTGATACATAAGTAGCACTTCCAAGGCACTTCTTGTGGTTTAGTCTAGGAGGGCTGCCTCCTTTATACTAGCCCTCATGTGCTCTAGCCCTGGTCCTGTCAAAATAAAGACTCACTTTGGTGTTCCTATAAACATGCTTATAGTCAATTTTTTTTTTATCACTGTGAGCTCCAAAATTTCTGTAAATCTGCTTGAGATTTTCACAAAGAGTAATATAGACAGTGAATAAACAGCTGTTGAAACTAAAGAGCTCCAGAGATTATCAGCAAAGAAACATCAATGCTAGCAACACAACTGCTGATAGAGTCAACCTCTGGCATCCAGCACAAGTTGGCGACAGACAATGACGGTCTGCAGAGATAGATACCAGCAACTGGCTGTGTCAACTTTTGGCATCCAAATTTACCTAATGTTTTCTAGTGACAAAATGACTGCTAGCAGAGCTGACATTTGCCAAGTCACAATTTCAATTCATATTGAGCAAAAGAACCCTGGCCTCATTGACTACAGTTTTATCAAAATATTTCCATTTATAATGAGTCTAACATTTTCCCCTAAATAAGTAATGAAGCCATTGATAATAAATGAATAGCATATTTTACAAATATGCTAAGTTTTAAAAAAGATTTAAGTTTCAAAAAAATTTTCTAAAATTTCAGTCACAAGGAATAATATTTTACTGTTCTATGCAGTGGTATGGATAAATGTAGTGGTGCAAAATAAACAATGTAAGTAATGTTAAAAGTATTTATTATATTCTATTTAGCATTTCATTAAGGAATGAATAATTATTGATGAAATATTGAAAGTGAGCTCTTTAAAAAATTATATTAAATGATTTTTCAAAGCCAGTTGAAATAATCTTGTAGAAATAATTAAGCTTTCTGTTTTACTACAAAGTTTGTAAAGAATAAAAATGCAAAAAACATTTTTAAAATTAAAGATAACAGCTTTCAAAGGACTGTCAGAGTTGCCTTCCTTTAAAATTATTCTTAGAAAAATTACTATTTCAATTTTCATTGTTTATACAACATGTGGTACACCAATTCTATTATTCATCCACCAGAATTAGGAACAAACATCCTGTGAAAGATGTACCAGGTTAAAAATGTTATTTTCAGTTTTGATAACTAAACTGAGAGAAAAGCTTTGAATTACTTACTTTTTTCGCAAACTGTGCAATGTTACTGAAGACTAATTTGAATGTTGAACCTAATATTTATAGGGTGATTTTTCTAAAGTAAATTCTTTGCAAAGGTATTTTGCATGGTTAGATACAAAATAATGAAAAATTTTATATTTAATTCATGTCTTAGTTATTTTTTCACTTTGATGAGGCAAAACACCCAACAATCAAATTCAAAGAAGAAAGTTTTATTTAGCTCTCAGTTTGTAGAGGTTTCAGTTCATAGTTGACTGTCTCCAAGTTACAGCGGAATGGCAGAAGAGCATCACAGAGAAGAAACAATTCATGGAGGTTAGAAGACACCAAAAGCAAGCAAGCAACCTACATGAACAAGCCTCTTTCTCTACCTTGTATTCTATCTACTCATACCCTTAATTCTAGCGTTGCAACAGGAATTAATCCCAGTGTCACACACTTTAGATTCAGCTACTTATAAAAAGTATGACTTCCTATGACTTCATGGGGCTTGAGTGGGGGTGAACATAAAAATAAGCTGATAACAGTTTACAGTAAATTCAATTGTGAAAACAAAATATTGAAGATGATATGAAAATCTTTGAATTATATTATGGAGAACACTGAGAAATTGCATATCAAACTTTTGAATTATTTAATCTGGTTATTGGGGATAGCTTTATAATGAACACATACGTAAAAAAAGGTTGTTGATTTCCATATTGGTAGGCTTTTTCCCTATGAGGTCAGAAATTATGACTTGCAAGAGATTTATATGCCAGATCAAAATCAACATTTTCTTAAATTTTCATATCAAAAGAGCAAAAAGTGTGTGAAATATATTAAATATATATGTTATTTGCTTATTTGTGTTTCTACAAGTATTACTATGACACTATTCACATAAATCTACTAGTCAGCATCTATGAAGTTTTAAATATTAGAAAAATATATGTGGTGTGATTTTCAAATAGAAAATGCTGTTTATTTCTACTTCAGGGCTATCATGTTCCATGTCATAATAAATCAATACACCTTACTTATGACAACCAGTTCATTTGCAAGAATATCATAGTGGTTTTCACCATGTAGTCAATTTATGATAATATAGTACCTTTTTAAAATTAAGATCATTTCTCCATATTGCAAAGCATATAGCTATAATGGTATGCTACTCTTTTTTACATTTACACTGAGTTTATCATCTACAAAATCCTTATCTAAAGAGGAGGGTAACATCTATGAAATCCTGCTCTATTTCCATATATACATTGGTTTTTATTTATCCTACTACTGTTAAGAGCAAATGTACAGTAGCCAGGATAGTGGTGCACACCTGTACTTCTAGCACTTGGGAGGCTGAGGCAGGAAGATACACAAGTTTGAGGCAAGCCTGTGCTACAAAGTGAGACCCCACCTAAAAAATGTATGAAGAAAATATACAGATCAATGGATAAAAAAAGTCATCTATAAACACAATGGAGTATACTCAGCAGAAAAGGATAAGTTTGAATTACTTGTAGGAAAATGGATAAACCAACGTGATATTCATTAGTGAAATAAATCAGGCACACCAACTTAACTAATGATTTTTCTTGCTAGAGGAACCCAAAGTGAACAAAATTTAAAGAGCAAAATAAAAGACAATAGGAAATGGGACTAGGCCTTTCACAAACGTGAAAGCAATCTAGAAATGGGGGTGAAGTGGGTAAAATGAGTGGAGATTAAAAAAAGCAGAAGATTAATATGCTACTATGCTATGTGTAGTAATATCAACTCTCTATGGTGAGGATATCCATTATATATTGCAAACACATACAAAAATCTATATTCATTGGCTGAACATATTTATTATACTCCATCAATCTTTAGATGTAGTCATGCCTCAATATTTGATTGTTAAATGCTACTATATATATATATATATATATAAATGTTAAATGCTACTATATATATATAAATGTTAAATGCTACTATATATGTATGTATATATATATATATATATATATATATATACTATATATATGTGTGTGTATGTATATACTTATTGCAAGGTTTTACAGTGCATGGTGGGAAGAAAGAGCAAGTGATAAATAGCAGTTCAGTAGGGATCTTGGATAGCCACTGTTCACAGAGAATAAAAGAACACAAGGTAGCCAGAACCTTGGTATGTATTGATTATACTTCCATGGAGGAAAATGGTGAGGGTTTCTGACTGGATGTGCTAAATAAGTGTCCAGGAATAAAAGACTTGTAAAAGAAAGAACAAAGCATTCTTGTGAAAGGAATAGAACAGGCATGTTCAGGTTGTGGTAAAGGAGTAACCTGCTTTGTAGATAATTCTGGGAAGGAATTTTCTCTGGAGTCACACATGCCTTGGGAGAGGTGTTACATCATACCTCAGCCCCACAGTCTCACAGTTTGCTTCTCTGGGCACAACTGTGACCATTGGCTAGGAACAATGCTAGCCCAGAGGACCATCTGCTTGCTTCCATGAAGACATGTACTCAGATTTTACTATAATTACTACTCAAAGCAAAAGCTGATATAGGAAGTCACCTCTACATAGTCTGCACTGCTCGCAAGTAAGCACATATCACTTTCCTGTCTGGAGGAGGGAGTCATGGAAGACATGGTGGTCCTCCATATTTATTCATTTTTCTTTCTTGTAACTGAGACATTGTAGTTTAAAAATTACAATGTAAACGTATGTTACATTATGAACTTCATTCCAGTATAGTTAAAATATCTCTATAAAATTCTAGTTCTACAAGTTGTGGGATCTAGAATTATATCATGGTGAATCTTATATGTTTCTTTTGGAGACTTAATTATCACAAATTCTTTGTAATATAAAATATTTAATATCTGAATCAATTGTTAAGACAGTCGTAATAGTACTACTACTGTTTTATTTGATAGTAAATAAAGTATATTCTGTTGACATACATTTCACTATTTGTCTGTTATAACTAATAAATTGTTTTACCTGAGTTCATTATTATTTTTATTTTTTTGGTATTGGGAATCAAACTCATGACTTCATACTAGACATGGAGACACTGTTCCATTGAGCTATATTTCCAGTCCATTATTATTTTTCTTATTAATTAAGTTTATTTGTACATTTTAGATACACATAATAATTACATTCATAATAGATAATTTGGTCCTGTACATGATAAATCTTAATTCTTCAGTTTTTTCCAGGTCTCCTACCCTCCCTTCAAAACTTCCCCTGCTTATTTACGAAATCTTTGTTTCCATGTTTTCTTGTTTTCTCATATTTTTCTTTTCCTTTCCTTCTTTTTCCCCTCCCCACTCCCTAGTTCCACTTCATATTTGAGTATCTCCTTCCTATTTGATAATATACAGTATATATTTCAGTCATTATTTACATTTTTGCTGCGTTACATCAGACAAAGTGATATTTAAAGGTGTGTTTCATTTATTTCAGTGAAAAGTATAGTCATAATGTGCTTGTATTTACTAGAAATGTCAAATTAATTCTTGATCACATAGTAGTTAGTATTCTACTGTATAAAAAAAAGAAAGAAATCCTTTATCCATTCATTGGATGATGGTCATTTGGGCCAAGCTTTAGCTTTTACAAACTTAGCTTCTATAAATATGAGTGTGCCTATATCACTGTGGTATGATATTTTGAATTCTTTCAGAAGAATATTAAGGGAAACAACTGCATTAATGGGCACCTCTAATTTTAGTATTTTAAGGAATTTTCACATTTATTCAGCAATGGTTGCACCAGTCTGCACTCTCACCAAAGGTGGAGAAAGTTTCCTTTAATCAGTATCCCCATCAAAGTTGGTAATTTGTTTTTATTTCTCAATAATTGCCATTCTTTCTGGAGTGAGATGGAATTTCAATAGTCTAATTTGTATCTTTTGAAAGACGAGTGTTGTTGAACTTTTGTCATACATTTATTTGACATTTCTATTTCTTTATCTGAGAATGGACATTATAGATGACTATTTGAGATTTGATTTTTAAATTTGGAAGGAAATCCAATTTTTTTAGTTCTTATATATTGAAGATACTAGTTCTTTGTTTCAGGAGCAGTTAACAAATGATTTTTCCCCACTCTGGGTTGTTTCTTCACATGTTTAATTATTTCTTTTGATATAGAAAAGCATTTTAATAAATTGTGATTCCAACCCTTAATTCTTTGTAGTATTTCCCATAATATTGGAATTTTGTAATGGCATTACATCTTCTCTCAGTGTCTTGTAGAATTCATCAGTGAATTCATCAGAAACTTTTTTGGAGGGTTTTAATTACATCTTTAATTTTATTGACTAATATCGGGTTATTTAGAATTTTTAAATCTTAATTCAGCTGTAGTAATAAATGCACATGTAGGAATCTTCCCATTTCTTCTGTGTATTTCATCCTATTAAAATAAATTTTCTCTGAGTAAGTATTGATAGCTCTCTGGATATCTGGATGATTTGATTTTATTTCAAGCATTTTAATCATAAGTGCATGAATCTGATTCTATTCTTTCCTTTTTTGATAAGGTTGGAAAAGTGTTTATCATAATTTATTTAATTTTTCAAAGAACCAAATCTTTGATTTGTTGATTTTTTTTAGTTTTTTAGTCACAATTGCATTAATTTCTGCTGTAATTTTTAAAAATTATCCCTTATAGAAAATTTCTGCTTGATTTTCTCTTCTTTTTCTAGAAGTTTTAGGTTCAAAATTCGATTGTTTACTTGAACTCACTCTGTTTTCCTGATGTGAGAGTTCACTACTACAAAATACCCTCTTAGGACTGCTTTCTTTTATTTTCTTAAGTTGCAGTATTTTGTATTGGTATTTTCATTTAATTGTAGATACTGTTTAATTTCTTCTTTAATTTAATCTGTGACCCATTAGTTCTTCAGTTTATTTAATTTCCATATGTTTATGAAAATTATATCTTCTTCTTGAAGCTTTCCCTTAACAAGTATATAATGATTTCTTTGCCTCTGTCATTAAGGCTTGTCTTGAAATTCACTTTGTCTACAAATAGAATAGCCGCCCATGCTTTCTACAAGGTACATGTCACATGAAGTATTATTCTTCACCTTTTGACTTTTGGTCTATGAATTTAATTTTTTTAGTTAAATGTTTCTTTGATATGCAGAATATCATTGATATTGTTTCTTGATCCATTATGGCAGTCTGTTTCTTTCTATTTGTGGATTGAGACAAATTACATTGATGTTCATAACTGATATCTATTGACCCTACCTTGTCATATTATTTTCCTGTTGTTTGTTTCTTATATTTTCCCTCTTTCCTTGCCTGGTGGCTTCTTTCTATTGCTGTTCTTGGCATTGTAGTCTTTGTAATCTCTTTCTAATATGCTTTTCAGAAAATCTTGTAGAACTTGTTTGGTGTTCATGAAATTCTTTTTTTTTTTTTTTTTTTTTTTTTTTTTTTTGTACCGGGGATTGAACTCACGACCTTGTGCTTGCCAGGTAGGCACTTAAGCCACTGAGCTAAATCCCCAGCCCCTATGAAATTCTTCAAGATTTCCTGATTGTAGAAATATCTTATTTCACCATCAATTTTTAAAGATAGTTTATCAGGATACATCAGTCTGGGTAGGAGGTTGTTTTCTTTCAGGACTTGAAACACTTCACTCCAAGCTTCTAAGTAATGAGTTTCTCCTTAGTAAAGTGATTTTGCCTTTTGTTGGGAAAACTTAAGAAGCATAGGGAACAAAACAGAGATATCAAGTCTGTGTTGGCATTAGTGCTGTGTTCAGGATTGATCTTGGCCTCCAGATTACAGGGCTCAAGCCAGTCTTAAACCAGTGACTTTCTGAATATCCTTCAGTGGCCCATCCATGTCTTCTTACACTGTTTGTCTCTGTGCTGTTCTCCTGGTTGCTGTGGTCCTCTCTGAGCCAGGCTGAGGCTTTTTGCATTCCCATGTACAGTTGGCTGCATCTAGTGCTTGTGCAGCTTCCTCTCTTCCACTCCAGAGGCATCTTTCTCTCCTTTCATGCTATGGTAGGGTAGGTGGCAGGGTGAGTGCTCCCAGCCAACTCATTGATGCTGCTGCTTCCACTCTGGAGACAGTCCCAGGCTACTAAATCCCACTTTTCTTTCCTTTCTAGAGGATTAAGTGCTGATTTCCCAACTGTTGCAAAAATGTGACCCAACGCTGCTTAAATCCACATCTGAATTCCTCCCTCTTTCTCTGCTGGTCACGGGGTGGAGGAAGTACTATTAGCTGCCTCAGTGTCCCTGTCATCAACAAAGGGTCAGCCTTCCCCTCTAGCAAAGGGAATGCTGACTTTCCACTCATTGCCTTGCCTCATCCCAAAGCTGCTAAAAATTATGTCCATATCCCTCGCTCCAATGGCTTCACGGGAAGAGAGTAATATTGTTCCACTCACTGACTTCAGTTCTGCTGGTGTTGTCCCTAACCTTATTTTTTCTAGAGGTTTCAGTTAGTCAGTATGGCACATAGCACAAAAAATAAAGGAAATAATATTCTGGTGGCCCATTGGAAGGGAGCAGCTTCCTGGTCACTCATCCCTGTGTGTATTGGAGAAATTTGCTGTCAGGCAGAAAAGCCTTCTGTTTAGAGGGAGGTGAAAGAGGCAATGGTCCATATATCACAAATCTATTCTCTGTGGCTTAATTTTGCCACACTATTGCGGTTCATCAGTTTTTTGGGAGGCTCCAAGAATGCTGCGAGTTGTTGCTCCACACCTATGTGACAGTCACACAGGCATTTCTGTGAGCTCCCTCATCACTGTATAAAGTCCTATATCTATGTTTTGTTTGATCTACAAGTCTCTCATTTCAGGTTGATTTTACCATTAGGATGTATGTCCTTCCATTTCTTTCAATTACCTTTTTAATTGATTTTCTTTAAGTAACTCCAATGTGGTTTCTGCTCTATTCAGTCATGTTGAATCCTTCTGAGTTGTATTATTTATCTGAGTTAATAAGATTACTTAATACCTTACCTTCAGCATTTCACACTTTTACCATTTCTAATAGGAATCCAAATTTGATTAGTTACCATTGGCTTCAATGAAAGTAGCCTTTTCTGCACCGCCAAGATCCATGGGAGATGATAAAAAAAATTAATGTAAATTTTAACTGAAGAATAATAAGTGCACAACAGAGTGAGAGTAAAAATCATAAATGTACATTTTTAATGATTTTCACAAAAGCTTTTTTGTAACTACCACTACAAACAAAAGACAAATTATTTTTTATTTCTTTTCTCTTTTTTTAAATTTTATTTTAAAAGGGAGTAAAATTAAACACAACAAAACAGAACAGAATAAGACATAAGAAAGCATAAATTTCAAAGCTAGACAATCAGAGATCTTCACTATCTGTCATATTGTCTCTTGTTTTCTTCCAAATGGTTGTCCTTATTTTTGCATATGGGGAGCTCATACTAAATAACATAGCCAATCTTTTCATAAGATGTGTAGCTCACTGGCTCCCACTTGCTAGGCAGGGAGGAGGGCAAGGGGGGACATGGGATGGGGGACAGGACACATGAGATGTCTGATTCTCAGCCCACACACACGCAGGATCACAGTCACCCTCCAGAGATGGTAAGAGTTCCTTGTTCTCCTGCCACCCCGAGTCAACCACTCTGTGAAGGTCCCAATGTGCCAGGGTCTCTCTCCTCCGGGCTGCCGAAAGTCTTCCACACTCTCAGCCACCCCTAGAGAGGGAAGGAGCTCCTTGTTCTCCCAGCACCCCAAGTCAACCACATGGTGCAGTTCCCGATGCTCCAGGGTCTCTCTCCTTCGAGCCGCTGAAAGTTGGCCACACTCTCAGCGGCCCCCAGAGAGGGGAGAAACTCCTTGTTCTCCTGGCACCCCGAGTCAACCACATGGTGCAGGTCTCGAGGCACCAGGGTCTCTCCCCTGCAGGCCCCCCCAAGTCCTCCATACTCACCTGCTATTTCTTTCTGATGAATTGACCATGCCAATTCCAAAGTTCTGAAATGGCCAACAGACAACAGAAAGAATTCTCTTTAGGCTCCTGTTTGAAACCAGCAGCTACAACAATCTGCTGGCCTTGATTCAGGGCCATGACAAACTATTTTTTAAAAAACAAGCTTTATCTTGCCCTCTGCAAGCCAGCTCAAATGTTCAGAAGAACTAGAAATTTTGATTTGCTGAAATTAATTCGTTGTTTTGATAATTATTATTTTAAATAAAAATGCTGTGCTGTAAAGACTTGGATGTGAGATAGTTTTGAAGATTCTGGGCATATATTTCTCACTTTTAGCAATAGGCCATGAAGCAATGAAGATGAAGTTCAAGGTGGTATGCTTGGCTAGCATGCATAAGGGCCTGGATTAGAACCACATGAATCTTCCTTTCACAAAAAATAAGGCACGAGATGTTTCTTCATAACTTCTAATTTCTGGACACTGAGACAATGTGTATTGGCATGATGCTTAGTAATATATATATATATATATATATATATATATATATATATATACACACACACACACACACAAAACCAAGGTATTAAATTCAACTATATGAGAATAGCATAGAACAAAAATGGAAAGACCCCAGTGATATTATCTTTTTTCAAAAAAATTTGTATTTAATATCTTCTTGTTATGCATGATAACACACTCTTAGGCCATGATGCTCCTGCCTTGAAGACAGCTGCCTGTGGACTAAATTCTTTTAAATCACCCACAAAATAAATCTTCTTTTTAAGTCCTTTGTGAAAGTGTTTGGTCGCAGTGATGGGGAAGGTCACCAATATACTTATTGCTTATTATACATAAGGTTAGGTTTCTTGATACTTGTTTCCAGGAATAATTTAATTTCCTGTACATCTTTCCTAAAATATCTATTTTATATTAGTTTCTTCCCTCTACAATCTAAGTTTTTTCCTCAGCCACCCAGTTGAAATTGCTCTCAACAATTTCACAAATTTATTATTTGCTTAATTCCATAGACATGTTCCCATGATTAAGCCTTTTGAGCTGTGTCATGTCTATTCTTCAACATTCCCACCTTACATCTCTTTTTTTTGCCTTCCATTCAAGTACCTTGGCAACTGTCCGTATTCCATTTTTATTTGTTATCATCCATACTCACTTACTTAAATAAGGATACTTGAGATTTCCCTAATCCACGTATTAAATTTACAAGTACTCACTATGTGAACTCAAACAGTTATGTGGTTTTTAACTGTGATTTATATGATAATGACACATGTTATGACTTGTATCTGCACATCCCTTCAAATCGTTAAGTGCTCAAAGGTTGGGCTTTTTGTAGGTGCCTGGATTTCAGGTGTGTGAATGTGAATTAAGCATGTGATGCTGGGATTAATGGTTTGGATAATGTAAATCTATCCCTGGTATGTGTGGCATCAGTCAGTAAGCTTGTACCCTGGATGGAATATAAGTGGGCAGAAAGAAGCTAAGCTTGCTGTCGCTGCTAATGCTGACTGCTTGCTCCCTTCTGCTTGCCAAGCCAGGGATTGTTTCTGCTCAGTTATGCTCTTCTGCAATGCTTCCCTGCCTTGAAACCAGCTGACTACAGGCTGAGACCTCAACACACTCTGAGTTGAAATCAACTCTTCTTAACTTTGTCTGCTAGGTATTTTCTCTTTGCAAGAAAAGTAACTAAGGCAAAAACCTCACCTTTATCTTTTCACTTAGCTTCTCTAATCTCCATGATTTTTTGTGATATATATTTTTATATTCAAATGAGTATTCAAATGTACTTAGACACACAGTGTATCTGAAATTAAATTGTTTATTTTCATAAGTTTATCATTAATTATATATTCCATATTTCAATCACTGGTCCTCTTACTCTTGTCTTCCAAGATACAGAATCTAAGTCATACAATTACTATCAATCTATCCTATAGCCCTCAATGCATCCAATCAATTATAACTTGGTTCCCCACTGTTTTGCAAACATGTACTCTACTTTCTATTCTCACTACATTGCAAATAATATTTTATTTTTTATCTAGTTTATTGATATATGTTTGTGACATTTAATAATTACACTCATCTTGAAGAATTGGTATATATAAGTATTGTATCTGAATAATTCTGACTTTATCATCTGAGTTGTTTCCTCTTCCTTGTCCCATATCTTCTTCCCATCTTCACAAAGTCTACCTCCTTGTTTCCTGTGATCTCTAACATATTTTGTCCTTTAAATTATGTATATTTTGGAACTCTCATGTATAAGAAACCATTCAATTTTTAACCTTCTGTGTCTTTCTTAATTCATTTAGCATTATGCCTTTATTTTATCTTTCTTCTTCTCCAAGAAGCATTCTATTGTGAACAATCATCTCTTTATATGGTATAGTAAAATCCTGTAGTCCAGTCCCTTCCTGTCTAATCTCATCTTCTTCAATTTATCCTTCACCACACAGCCACAGTATTCTTTATAGAGCAAACTTTCTTTAAAGGGAAAAAATTGAGAAATTTTTATTTCTAAAAATTTTAGATGATTTACACTTTCAAAAATTTCAAACTTCACATTGGATAAGTAATGTAAAAAAAAACTCAGAACATTTTTTAAAAACATCAATAGATCAGGAAATGTGGTAAATTTCTGTCAGACAATAAGAGTCTTTTGTTTTCTTTTCTTTTTTTCATTTTATTTCCTTTTATTTTGTTTCCTTTTATTTAATTTGATTTTTAAGACAACAAAATAAAGATGTAAAATGGAAGACAATATAAATTGAGGCAAACTTAAGGAAGGAAATCACCCAGTATTTATCAGTTTCTTTCTTACACACAGGTTAGTGATAGTGCTTCCAACAGCTAACATATCTCATCATTATTTGTCTTGAACCATAATTTTTCTCATTCAAACCTGCACATAGAAATACACATATGTACATAGAATGTACATGAGATATAATCTCAATATATGCAGAATGCTTAAATTTATTTTTAAAATAATGAAAAAAGATATTGATATTTATACCATTCAAAATACATACTTTTGAACACATTTATCCCAGAATTCTTGCACCTTGTAAAACAGTTGTGAAAATTCTCTTTCTGGGGTGTCTTTAAGTGCACTGTCATTAATACTGGACTAATTCAGATCATTTAATTTTGATGGTCATATTGAAAATAGATAAGAGACAGAAGTTTCATGGTGGTAGATGTGGTGAACGCGATTGGAGATAACACACTATATTATTTTTAGAACCTGTCTTTCCTTTGGATGGCATGCTGCAGAGCATTCATAGTTTGTATCATACCTAGTATAGACATTAACAAAAGATATATGGCTCAGCAGATAGATAGATGGATAGATAGATATAATGATTTAAAATAAGAAGATGATGAATGTTACTTTGTAAGTTAAAAATGTAAATTCTCAAAAAATCTGTATCAGACAATGAAATTGAAGGAATAATAACAAAAAAGTCTTACCAACTTAGAAAAGTCTATGCCCCAACAGATTTTTATGCTGAACTCTACAAGAATTTTAGCGAAGTAATAAGGTGAATATTTCTCAAACAATTTAATGAAATTGAAATGGAACCATATTCTGAAAACCATTTGTGAAAGCAAAAGACCAGAAAATGACCAATCCAAAAAGAGAACTACAGGTCTATCACTTTAATAAATATAGATGTAAAAATCATTGGTAAAATACTAGCAAACAGTTTGCAGTAAATCATCAAAATGATTATACAGCATAACCACATAAGATTCATTCCAAGGATGATGGAATGGTTCAACATATGCAAATCAATAATTGTAAAGCACCACATAAACAGAAGCAAGAAAAAATATGCAATAATCTTATTAAATGTAGAAAAAAGCATTTAACAAAATCCAACATCAATTCCTGATTTTAAAAAAAATGGTGAAAATTTGATAAAAACCATCTATGTCAAACCAACAAATAGAATACCATACAAAATGAAGAAATAAATGACATATTTCACTTTAAAATTAGTAACAAGGCAAGTATGCTCATTATCATTACTACTGATTAATATTGTCTACAGAATATTAGCCAGAACAATTATACAAGAGAAAGAAATAAAAGTAATATGGATAGGAAAGGAAGAAGTTATATTACCACTGTTTGTTGATGACATAATCTTTTACAGAGAAGACCTCAAGAACTCCACCAGAAGACCCCTAGAATTACTAACTAAATTTAGTAGCATAACAGGATACAAAATCAGCATTCAAAAATCAATAGCATCCCTCTCCACCAATAACATCCATACTGACAGAGACCAAGGATGCAATACATTTCACAATTGCATAAAAAATACTTAAGAATTAACCTAACCAAGGAAGTGAAAGAGCTCTACAAAGAAAATTACAGTACCATAGAAAAGGAGATCAAAGAGGATATCAGAAAATATTACAGATATTTCCTGTTCCTGAATAGGCAGAGCCAATATGGTGAAAATGATCATATTTCCAAAGCTGTCATACAGGTTTAATGAAATCCCAGACACCATTCCTTGCAGAAATATAGAAAACAATGCTGAAATTCATATGGAACCAGAAGTGCCCTAAGATAGTAAAATCAGTTTTGGGCAACAAGTGTAAGGTATGGGGCTCTAAAGCTACAGTGACTGAAAAAGTATAGTACAGTATTACCAAAAATAATCCATAACAACAGACTTGGGGATAAATGGAACAGAATAGAAGATGCAGAAACAACTCCAGTATGACTTAGCTACCTTATCTTTGACAAAAGGGCCAAATACCTTTCCTGGAGGAAAAATAGCCTCTTTAACAAATAGTGCTAGGCAAACTGGCTTTTCACATGCCAAAGATTGAACCTGGACCTTTATCTCTCAACATGCACTAAACTATATTTTAAATGGATCAAAAATCTACATACTAAAACAGAAAAGCTTAATGTGTTGCAAGATAGAATATGCAAATCTCTTGAAAATAAAGGCCCAGTCAAAGACTTTATGAATATGCATCAGTGGTACAGGAAGTATTACACAAATATTAAGAAATGGTATCGCATTAAATTAAAAATGCTTCTACATAGTGAAGGAAACTGCCATTGCAATGAAGAGACAACATACAGAATGAGAATAAAAACTTTCCAGCTTCTCTTTATACAGGGGACTAGCATCAAGAATACATGTCTCAAAACATAATGAGACCTGCCAAATTTAAAGGCTATATCCAAAATTGGGCATCGAAATGAATAGACCCTTCTCATCTAAAAATGGGCAAATGCCCAATAAGTAGAGTAATACTTCAGGTCATGAACACTTCTATTTGTGAACAATTTGGTTCATGAAAAGAAGTGTTTGTCAACATAGTCCTTCTGTTTTCGAACTCTGCCATGAGTGATGAACACAAGCAAAGTTATCTTTCACAGAATCATAGAACGAATTAACTCTGTGAATGGAGGTACCACTGCATAGGAGAAATTGTTCCAAATTGCTGGCCACTTGACAAATACAAATTAAACAACACTGAAGTGTCATCTCCCTCCAGAAAGAATGGTTACAGTCAAGAAATCAATCAATGACAACTGCTGGTGAGGCTACATGGAAACATGAAGTCACTGTATTGCGGGGAATTTAAACTGGTAAAAGTATTGCAGAAATAGCTATGGTGAGATCTCAAAAAACAAAAAATAGAATTTCCATTTGACCCAGATCTTCCCCTTTTAGGTATCTTTGCAAAAGAGTTAATGACATCATACAAGATTGATATATGCATACCCATATTATAGCAGCATAATTTACAATACTTAATACTTGAAAGTACCATTTATTTCCACCAACAGATAAATGGATAAAGAAAATGTAAAACAGTACTAATCTTTCATAAAAATGGATAAACATGAGGCATTTATAGGTAAATGGATCCACCTCAAAACTATATAATCTTAAATTTAAAAATCATACACATGAGCTCAAATATCATATGAAGTCACTTCTGTGAGAAATCCAAAGTATAAATAAGGTGCAGGATAAAGCATAGTTATCAGAAAATAGGAAGAGCTTTTCAAATATGAATGGAAACAAGAGAAGGGAGAGTGGGTAAAAAAGAAATGGAAAAAGCTTTAGAAAATAAAAGAAATAATAAAATGAAAATAGAGCTTTTGTAAATGTGGAGAAGAAGAAAGGTTAGAAGGAGGAGAAAGGAAGGGAATGTAAAGATTACTATTGGCTATGTACATGTGTACATCACCTATGATGAACATAATCACATATAACAAATTGATACTAATAAAAATGAAAATATGAGAATAAAAAACAAATACAGGACTATGCTCAATTTGGGGATTAGTACATCCTGGGTATTGTAAAATAAAATTATATCTAAATAGTTGATAAAATAAATGAGTTTGTTGTAATCAAGTATATCAAAGCACATTTGTGAAGTTAAACATTCCTCTGGTTTCTACATATTTTCTTTTCACTACCATCCCAAACTCATTCAAACATGTTTATGAACTCCCTACTTCAGCTCCAAGCAAAAATTAATTTATTCAAAAAATTGATTCATATCTATCCACCACTATTATAGACCCTGAAAATTAGCCATCAAAGAAAGAAAAATAGAGAAGGAGAGAGGGACAACAAATGAATAATTATATAATATAAATCAGGCAATAAATAGTATGGAAACATTTAAAATGAGATAAGGAGTATGTAATGGGGCATAACATCAAATTGACAGAAGGAAAGGCTCTTTGAGGAAGTGAAACTAAAGCATAAGCATAAATAAAATGAGGGGGACCTTGTGCCCATTCCACAGGGCTTCCTTTGTAACCCCCGCCACCCTGGAGGAGTGCTGTGACAATGGCCACTGCCCTCAGAGACCTTCCCCATCTCCTAGACCAAGTACTTTATCTTGGCTCCCACTCCTCCTCCCATATCCTTGAACTGCAGTGGATTAACCATGCTGAGTTGAGGGGAGACTCAGTGACCTCTCACCCAAACAGAAGACCTCAGCACGCTCCAGTCACTATGCTCCTGTGCTTCTCCTGGCATTCTTCCTACAACTTCAACAACCAGTGGAAGTTATAGCTTCACTAATTGTATGAGATCACCACCAAGTTCTCTCACATTCACCTTCTTCACTGCCTGAAGTCCTGTACTTGGGCACTTTCCAATGTCTTTGGGAAGATTTGTCATTAAATCAAAGATTGGAAAGG
>PVJX010014032.1:0-45900 GCA_004027295.1 Dolichotis patagonum
GTATTTCTGGTTTGAATTTCTCCATAGCTTTCCCTATTTGCATATTTATTTCATTTGATATCATTTCAGACATTTCAGGTGTATGGCTTCTTTTTTCTTCTATGTACACAGCTTCTAAGCTTTCTTGGGGAGGGCTAGGGCTTTGAGCCTGCCTTTTGGTGTTTCCTTTTGTCATTTTTCTATATTTCCTTACTTTGAGTGGTGTTCCAAAGCTTTTTCTTCATGTGTGGCGAATTACCTCTTACACCCTCAGTTCCTAGAGGGGCAGTGGCTCCCCCACAGGCTCCTGGCTTCCTCACAGGGTCCTAACTCCCCTCTGTGGGCTCCTGGCTCCCTAAATTGTAAGGCGAATGCTGGGTGTGGCCACCCAGGAGCCTGTGGAATCTCAGGCAGGCCAGACCTCCATGCCTTGTCCCAGGGAGGTCTCCAGGAGGTTCCCTGCGAGTGAAGGGCCTACAGGTCCCAAAGAGTCAGGCCAGAATGTTGGTTTCTGAAAAGTTCCTGGTTCCAAACAGACCTGGCCAAGATGCCAGTCTCCACAATATTCCCAAACCAAACAGCCCGGGCCACTCTTCGGGTCTGAGAGTTTCGGGTCCCAAAGAACCAGGCCGAGATGCTGCTTTCTGGGAGACTTCCTGGGGGTGAAGGGGGGACTTCGGGCCCAAAGAGTCGCGCCAAGATGCAGTTCTGCGCAGACTTTTGATCCAAACAGCCCAGGCCACTCTACGGGTCCGAGAGTTTCGGGTCCCAAAGAGACAGCCTGAGATGCTGCTTTCTGGGAGACTTTCTGGGGGTGAAGGGCGGGGCTACAGGCCCAAACAGACCTGGCCCAGATTCCGATCTCCAGGCAGTTCCTTGCGGATGAAGGGTGGGCCTCCCAGCCCCAAAGAGTCGCGCCAAGATGTAGGTCTGTGCAGACTTTTGATCCAAATAGCCCAGGCCACTCTACGGGTCCGAGAGTTTCAGGTCCCAAAGAGACAGCCTGAGATGCTGCTTTCTGTGAGACTTCCTCGCAACACAGTTCTTGACATTGAAAAAGAACTAAAAACTCACTGTTAGATAATAAATAAATAAGTCAATCATTGCAAATAGTTGTTACTACAAGTGTGTTCAATGTTGGCAAGAGTCCTGAGTGCCATTCAAAGCCTGTAGAAGGGGGCACATCTCTTCTGGGTACTCTTCATCATCCCTAAAGCATGGTCATCTAAGCCTCAGGGACTAATCCCTGGTACTGGAGATTTCTGGCTCCAAAATGGCTATGGTAATATGACATGTTACACTGAGAGGTTTATCATGTTCCCCAGCCAAAGCCCTCAGCCAACTTTCCAGTATGGAATGTAAAATCTGAACTCCTGGCTTCTGTGTACAATTGAGCTTGGCACTATGCCTCCCATTGGCTTAATCTCACTATTGAAGCACAAAATTCCATCAGCAAGACCATGCTCAGGAAAGTATCCCAAACACACACACACCAGAAGTCTAAGCATACTATTTTAAACTGTGGATTCTTTCCTTTCTGGCACTTTGCTAAGGGCTAACTGTCCTCAAATCCAGTGCACAGCTAAGTAAGGTCAGTTAAGTAAACTGTAGGTTGTGTTTAAAGCTAAGTAAGGTCAGTTAGAGTTTACTTAACTGACCTTACTTAGCTTCAAACACAGCCTACACATTACTAGGTCACAAAAGTAGTGTCCTTCCTATTTGTGAACTTAAAGAAGCAGGTTGTGCAAAAATATGGTTTTTAAAATTTTAAAACATGCTATGAAAGGGCTTAGTTTCAGATGATGCATTTTAAGGTTATCTTTTTTATTTGCTTTTGTTTTGTTTTGCTTTTGCTTTGTTTCATTTTGTTTTGTTTTTGAGACAGGGTCTTGCTATGTAGTTCAGGCTGTCCTTGAATTCACTATGTAGTCCAGACTGGCCTCCAACTCACAGCAATCCTACTACCTTAGTCTCCCAAGTGCCGTGATTACAGACATGCACCACCATGAGCAGCTAGGTTCACAGAACTTTGTAGGTTTTTGGTTTCCTATAAGGATTTTCTCAATTTTATATCATATTTACTACTGTCCAGGTGAGCAGTGGCTTACATTGTTGTGGTTTACTGAAAAAAAAAAAAAAAGAGGCACAGATGTAACCATGGCTTTCTCTGGCCACAACAGGCTTTACAAATCTGTTCCAACTCAGTTTTATAACTGAGGTCACTATGTAACTGCCATAAAAAAAAATCTGCAATAACTCTTTAATATCCAATGTATCATTTTAAAAGAATAAACTTTTGACCTTCCCCAGAGACACATACAGAGATCCTCTGAAATATCCATAAGTACCACTTAAGTATATGAATTCCCCATCCATAAATGGGAGGTGATGCCCACCAACAGAACTATTGCAAAGTTGAATGTCAGTCATGTATTAGATAGCGCTAATGAATTTGTTCAGGATATCTCTCCTTTCAAAGTGCTCTTGCATACTACTCTTTCAGTCCAACAACTCAACATCTATCATTTTATATCACTGAAATCATGAAATCTTGAGGCAAGTACTGAATGGCTAACACTGATGTTTTCACTCCATGTGCCAAGCCTGCATCAATATTGATGTTTCTCTTCCACACATGGGCCTCAGCAGATACTCCCAATCCTCCAGTGGTCTTGGATAAAGCATTCTTTAAATGCTGCCTCCAACTAGTTTTTCTCTCATGTTCAGATCTTACTCTTAATCAGGGTTGAGTTGCCTGCAACCCTTAATCAGGGTTGTTTTTAGAACTCTACAGGGGAATGGAAATGAATAAAAACCTCCACATGAACACCCTGAAGGATTCAAAGTTATCCACATCAAGGTTATCCATAGGGAATACCATGGAAACAAGAAAAGTGAAAGGCAGAGATAAAAGTCTAACAGGGGAGGCAGAATCACATCACGAGTAGCAAACATAGCCCCAGCTATCATGGCTCCCAGAGCACCTCCTTTTATATGTTCTTCATGATTCTCCATTCATGCTGAGTCTAGAGAGAAGATCGATACTGTGGATGCTCAACCCCATATCTCACTGACCCACCTGAGCTCACGTGTGATCTGGAATACGATTTCCAGCATGTAATGCTCCACTGCAAGTATCTGTTGTTATCTGGCCCCATACATGGGGGTCAATGCCCTGCAAGTAGATTTAACCCAGAAGAGTGAAGGATTTAACACTACCACCTCTCCCTGGAACAACTCTCCTCCAAAGTAAGGTAGAGTCAGAGTACAACTGTCCCCATGTTCTGCTGGTGTGACCTGGTAGAGATTTAGCCCTTTGGCCACAAAGGTACCTACTTGTTTATATATTCTATGATCTCATCCCCCTTCCCTGTCTCACTGTCCCTATTTCCACACTTGAATCTCCTGATTTTAACACCAAAATAGACCAGCCCCATTCAAATGCTTGCTTTTGGTTCTGCTTCGGTTTTTGTGGGGTTTTTTGTTTTGTTTTGTTTTGTTTTTTATTTTGGTACTGGGGATAGAACTCATGACCTCGTGCTTCCCAGGCAGGCGATTGTGCTGCTGAGATATATCCCAGCCCCTCAGGTTCTGCTTTGGAAGGAATTCAAATCATACTGTAGAGTAGGTTTTCATTTCCACTTAACAGATAAATAAGGGAAGGCAGGAAAGATTAGGACCTTGCTCAAGATGAATATTTTTCCTCTGGACTTTGCACAAAGACTTAGGGAATATAAGACTGCAAAGAGTTCCATGGGATACTCCAGGGCAATTTTAATTCAGGAGAGGTGGGAAGTCCCTGACCCTTTGGCCAGGGTTACTACATACATGCCAGAGTGGACAAACCATAAGTGCTAAGGAGTATTGTATGCTTTGGGTCTTAATCTACACCCAGAAGATAGTTGCATAAACTGTTATTCACATGTCCAATGGACAATAACTTATCCTGATTACACAGAAGTGACCAAAGGTAGCGGAGCTCCAGTCTTCTGAACAGGCACCTGTTCCCCATGCCTTCACTCTGACACTGGCCAGATCTAGGCATAAATACAGCAGACCTCCTGTCATTCTTTGTCCTCCTAAGCACATCCTAGTTAAATGGGTTAAATATATAAACAAACAAACAAGCCTGTACTCTGAAGTCCTTAAGGATTCTTGTTTATACCAAATAGAAATGTCTTTCTCAGTTCAGGGTATAACTGTGCTCTAAAGTATATCTGTTCCATGAATATATTTGATTGTTTGCTTCTTTGGGGGTAGAAGAGTATTAGAAAATGAAATTTTCCATGAAAAAGGAAAATCTAAAACTATTTGAGCACTTTGAGCTTGCTCTTCCACCTAGAAAGTATTAGTCAGAACAAAATAATGGCTAACTTCTTTTACCTGGTTATGAGCCCTCTGTTCCTCCTCAATTCCTATCCCTCCCTATTGTCTTACACTACCATTTCTCTCACTATTGTTATCTGCTTGTCTCTTCTAGACATATCAATTTGAAAATTGTATCTTAATTTTTGGTATGTATCAAATTTAAATGTGAACACTGCTTCAACTGCATCATTTATGAAAAGATATTTTTAAAATAATATTTAAATCAAAATTTATTTAACGCATCCTGAAACTTTGAAAATCTCTGCATTGTATTATCTTGGAGAACTTTTTCAGTTCCAGAACACTACAAATTTAAGATGCAACCTGTATCACATGCTATTGCCATTAGCTTTTGTGGCCCTCTTTTATTTCTCAGTAAATACTGGGCTTCTCTTTAAGACACAGACCAGGGCCTGTCTCATTCTTTGTCTTAGAACAAATGGACAGAGAGCTTTGTGAAGTTTATTAGTTGGTGAGATGGGTAAGAGAAAGCAGATAGGGAAAATGTTATGAATTTCTAAGCTGCAAAAACAATTTAGATGTGCATTCGGCACCATAATAGATTGGAAAGAGAGAAAAAGAAAGAAAAGAATTGAAGGGGAAAAATAAGAAACACAACAGGGCTCATGTCTCCATAGCATTTAAGTAAATTCAAATGCATATGAAATAATAAATATTTCCAGGGATACATATAAATTACAGGACATACAGAAATCTTTAGAATCAGTGCCTATGGAGGAGCAAAAAGAGGGGAGCAAGATGAAGAAGGAAAATAGAACAACACATGCAGGCCCTGCCCAGACAGTGACAATGCCCTACAGTAGCAATACTAAAGAATATAACTCACAATGGCACCTGAGATCCAAAAAGGAAAACAATAACAACACTGCAGTTGGAAACTCAGAAAATTTTGCCTCTGCAAAACACTCGAAGGAGAAGAAAAAGGAAGGGATTTGCTCCAGGCATGTCTTTTTCATTTGTGAATAAAGGTCATTGAAAAGAACCTAAATATCAAGATCTGAGCAGACCCCATGTCCCTGACAGTACCTAGATGACTGAAAAATACAGTCATCATTATAATTTTTAATATGTTATAGTAAAAGGCACATTGGCATTAATCTCCTTCAAAGTATTCACCCTCTCTTTGAACATACTTATTACCATCTTTTTTAACACTTTCTGAGGCAGTTATAGAAGTCTTCTTTTGGAGTTATCTTTGGTCACACTGTCAGGTTTCCCTGTCATGGCAATTTTGACATTAGGAAAGAGCTAAAAGTCACACAGTGCTAGATCTAGTGAATAAGGTGATAAGGATACACACAGTAATGTTTTTACAAGCCCGCCTTTCTAATGAGTGACACTGAGTAGCAGCATTCGCCATGTTTTTTTATCACACCTCATAACGATACTCATGACAGAGAACTTCCAGAAACTGCTTCAGAAAATGGAGAACAGTGGGATGTGTGTTTGAAGCAAAGGGGAATGTATAGAGAGGGCTGAATAGCAATGCGTGTCACTATAATAAAGTTTAAAATTTTAAATATTCATTATGCATTTTGATCACCCCTTGTATTGCCTTCAGGTAACAGCATTGAAGCACTATTCAGGTATGAATCCCTCAAAATGCAGTCATGGGCAATCATGACAGCCCTCTTTCAGCCATGTCGCATGTGTCCCGCATGTTGTTGCTTAGCCATCAATTTTTGGTCAGATATAGCACTATCAGTCTTATTTCCTATTGTCCCCAATCTAATACATTTTAAACTTAAATGCTGATATTAGCCATGTCCCAAGTAATATCATGCATGAAATCATACTTTGTGTGTGCTAGTTATATCTGCTTATTAAATTTTAAAATAAACTTCAAGCTACTAAAATTTTTAAATGCCACTCAAGGCTACATCCATCTGAAACTGTCTAACACATTTGTTATGTTAATGCTCACTACTGACACAAATATAGCAAAAATATATATTGGCTCAGATACAACTAACATTTACTTCTTGATCATGTGACAGCCTGAAGCTGGTAAGCAAGTGAACAGACCTTCCTCCACCTAGCCTGGCCATGCCACAGGCTGCCTAGAGGGCCCTAGGAGCAGGGAGGGGATAAGAACATGGTAGCATGCTGGGGGTTGTCTTGTACAGACCTGAAGGGGAGCACACATCATGTCTACTCAAATGACTTGGCTACAATTCAGGCACACGATCACCCCTACCTCCCAGCCCAGTTGCATATACTGGTCACTTTCCCATCATCGAGACAAAATCTCTGATACCCATAATTTAAAGGAGAGGCTTATTTCACCTTAAGGTTTAGCACGTGGTCATCTGGTCCAAGATAAAATCAGCACGATAGAAGAACCTGGAGAAAGAAAGCTGTTCAACCCATGGTAGCCAGGATCCAGAGAGGGAGGTAGGTGGCCAGGACAAGAATACACCCTTTCATGTTACACCCCAGTGACACACTTCTTCTGTAAAGCCCCACCGCCTATCAGCACATTTAACTAAGAACTCATCATTGAATCAGTCCACTGATGAATATAGGATCTTGGTGATCCAATCACCTTCCAAAATTCCCACCACTGAACACATGAGAGTTTTGTGAGACATTTAGGACCTAAACCATAACATTGGGTAACATGCTATAGCTACCATCCAGGAGACAAGGAGAAAACAAAGCCATAGCGTGTGCTGTTACTTTTAAAAATCTATTGCTCTCTAGTATCTCGGTATTTTTAAGGCAGAGTAACTTTATGTTTGTTATCTCTTGCACAGTGCCTACCCATGTGGCCAAGTAACCATTCACTGAATTGTTGATGGGTCATTCTGGGTATGCACCTTTTCACATCCACACTCCAGTACACAGCAGAGATTTGGCCCGCCTATCTTCTGTGCTACAAGAGTCAGGTTAGTGGGAACAGGAAGAACCATTAACATGTTAGAGACCTCCAAGGAAGACCAGATATTATCTCCTGGAAACCAGACATCTCCCTTAAGCCAAGCACAATTAAGAAACATTGTGACAGATACACTATAAAAATGCACAGGGGATATGGCTAGTGATTTTCTGCTGAGCGAAAGAAGTCAGGGAAACTTCTAAAAGGGTAAGACAAAATTCTTCCATTTGGCAACAGGGAAGAAAACAAAGACAAATAGATTTCAAATATAAAAGACAACTCTGAAAACCAACAAACTATTTTGCACAATTAAAACTCAGGGAAAGAGAAAGATCATTCGCTTAGAAATAGCTAAGGCTGGAAGAAGCTAAAAATTACACAATAGCTTTTCAAATTGTATCCTGGGGAAAGGCAAACACAAATAATTTATGAAATTGAAATTGAGAAGAAAAAAAATGGGAAATGAATGCCTAAAAGCAGGCACACTGTCTGCAGAGCCGTCTAGAAGCATGGAAAGATTATTTATAGGTCAGCAGTTGTTTGAGGATAAATGCCTTACAAATTCTCCAGTGTTTGTAATAGGAGCATGTATTTTCAGATCATTCCATAATACAGATGTGAGGCGGGATAGGAAACATATCTGTTCAGCTCATAGGAAGAACATGCCCTCTGCACTGGATGAATGAGAGATTATATTTGTTTTTTATTTCTGCCATGACAAATTACCACAAATGTAGCAACATAAAACAACACCAATTTATTACTATTTAATCTTTTATAACAGAAATCCAACACAGGTCTCCCAGGGCCAAGCTCAGGAAGGTGCACTCCAATCTGAAAGATGTAAGGGAAAATTCATTTCTTTGCCTTCTCTAGTTTACAGAGAAATTTTCTCTCTTCCACATTTCAAGGCTGTATGATTGCACTAGACTGCTCAAATAATCCAGAATCACCTCTCTATGTTAACTTCAGATGATTAGAAACTCTAATTCCATCTGTCACCTTCATTCCTCTTGCCATTTAATATAGCATATTCACAGGTTCTAGCAATTAGATTATGGGGCGGAAGGCATTACTCTGCCCTGTTCAGAAAATCATTCAATGGATGGTGGATTTCATAAAATTATTAACAATGTGTTCAGCATGTTTTACTTCTATCAGTAGGGTTTTAAACAAATCATCTCAGCCTGTCCTCAGGAAACCTGAGTAATATGAGAATGGATATGTGATCATTCCAATTTCTCTGTGACTCCCAATGTCCCTAAGTTTCTCTTCTTTCCCCAGGACCATTATTTTCCACAGCTTCCAGGAGGCCAATGAATAAGACTGAGTATGTGAGTACTGGTGGGATAATTGGATTTCTATGACAATACACCTTGCACTGATTTCCCAGCAAAGGTGTTTTTAAAGAGCAAGACCACAAAATTCAAAAGGAAAGATGTCAGTCTGGCATTGATCAACTTGCAAACTGTTCTGTTACCTTGAATTTAGCAAGAATAAAAATTGTATCCCAAATACATAATTTTGTATTTGTATTCCTTTGGGTTCTTTACAAGATGTTCTCATTTATACTAGTAATAAGAACATATGTTCTAAATAATTCCCGTGTGGACTACTGATCAGAAACAGCTAACCACCATAAGCATATGACAGTACCTCCAAAACACATCAACTTAGGAAAAAGACTTCAAGGGAAAATGCAACTTTCAAAGGAAATTCTGTTTTACTCAAGCAAGAGGAAGCATTTATGAACTCAAGCTTGTATGACTTGGGTGCCTTCAAAGTGAACTAACTCATTACTGCCTCATTTCACAAAATTACTATGAAGTCTTCTGATGACTAGCATGTCCAGGATGGGAAATACGAATTTACTCATTTCATTATGAGCCCAGAAAACACCTGGCACAACACCTGCTCTTCTTAATAATCAAGTCAGATTATCTGTGAAAGTGTTCCCAGATGGGGTTAATATAATTAGTAGTGAGTAATAGAAATCACTGGTCTCAATGTCGGTGGAGGGTCACCCAATCCATTGAGGACCTAAGCAGAACAAAAGGCAGAGAAAGGGAAAATTCACTGATTTTGCTTTCTGTTTGTCTTCTTGCACTTGGACATCGGTCTTCTGCCTTGGGCTGGGACTTACGCCATCAGCTGCCCTGGTTCTTAGGTCTTTGGACTCAGGCACTGACTGTCCTGGAATTCCAGCTTGCAGATGGCAGATCATGGGACTTCTCAGCCTCCGTGCTCATTTCAACCATCCCTATAATAAATATATCTAATTCATAGAATAAATTCTGTACATTCTGTTTCTCTCAAGAATCCTTATTCAAGCAAGATTGCCCAAAGATTACCATGGCTTCCTGGGAGGTGGAGAATTTTCTCTCACTGGATATTTCTGGGCCTAATAATTATTGAAAACTTACAGAGAAGCTGAAACAAGTAACTTTAAAAATGTATGTATCATAGACCCTCTCTGATGCTAAGCAAAACACATCCACTTAGAAAATATGTCCACTTGTTTGGACCTGCTTTGTGAAGGAATCCATGATTCCCTAGGACTCTAGAGCTGTCATCAAAAGAAATATAGTCATACATCTAACAATCTGTATAGAAAACCTACACAATTTATTTATTGAAGGCTTATTATATGCTTGGCATTGTGCTTGGCCCCGTCAAAAAAAAAGTGGTGATTTTGTGGTGTCTCTGTTAATGGAATCAAGGATGTTTTCACTGAGTTAATAGGATCAGAATAGGAGGAAAAATTACTACAGAAACAAATACATAAATAGAATAAACCTATACATTGACAAGTATTACAAATCACTAATATAGGGTGATGGAACAGCATGTGACTAAGAAGTTTGTTTGGATCGAGGTAGGCCTTGGAGGTGGTGATATTACAGCTGAGATATGAAAACGAGAAAGAGTATCCAGAGGACACAAGTCAACACTGAAACAGCAAGTTCAAAGCTCCACAGTGTAAACAAGATGAGAGCATTTATAAGACCAGGGTGCCCAAGGAATAAGGTAAGACCTGGGAGGGACAGGCTCACATCAAGAAGAGCTTTTAGGACAAGGTGAGGAGTTTATATTTTATTTGAAGACAGATGGGTATGGGGAAAAAGATTCTAAGTACAAGATCCCAGCATCTCTTTATTTGGTATTTCATGGGAGTGGAAGTATATGGAGATCCTTTGAACATGCACATAAGGAAGAAAAGAATATACAGAAATGGAATGGGAAGATTAGGTCAAGTCAATATCAAGCAATGGAAAGGAGCTTTTAAAAAAGGACTAGGAAAAAATGGGAGAACAAGTTTCTGTTTGAGAAAGAAGAATAAGTTCACAAATCTAAGTTCCATCCATTTTCAAATATAGTTCTACAGGAGATTAAAATATGGGGCAAGGAGAGTTGGGAACATAGCTCAGAGGAGGCCTTGTATTTGATGTCCAGAAACAAGTATAACAATAATGATGATAATTAATAATAAATTTGTGGCAATGATAGAAGGCTTGAACTAGCTACTCAGAGAAGCCTCAAGTGCAAAGCTAGGGAAGAAGATTTTGTAGAAAGGGTACATCTCCTGGGTAGATATTCTGGATATCATTTTGCATCCTACTTGGAAAAAGCAGGGACTCAAATGCCTTGAATTCTAACTCCTTCAGTTCTAAAACTACAGAATCCCTGCAGCATGGGTGATGTGTCTGTTAATGGGTTCAGAACAGGGGGAAAAAAACCTGTGCAGAGGGAAGTCCAAAGATGCCTCAAGTCACCCCAGTCCCTTCACCACCAAAACTAATTTCCACAAATGAAGAAAATAATGACTTGCTACAAATCATTTGCTCATTTATTTTAATGAAAGAGTATATCTTCACACCTGTACAAGAATTTTCCTAATAATAATGCTGCAACTAGTCTGCAGTCACAGACAGCAGGGCTTATCCTTCCATTTACCATCAAGTCATGAGATATGCAGTTGCAGAAGGAAAGTGCATTCAGATAGGCCTGGATTTGAATACTGGTCTTGAACATTGTTTGACCTTGCCTTTGACACTGCCTGAGGTTTGGTTTCCCCCTCTATAAAATAGGGATAGTAACACCCAGTTCCACAATGGTACATGGATTGAATGACTCATGTAAACAAACACACAGTGATGACAGGCACAGGACAGCTAGGGAATAAGCTTCTCTTATTCCCATGTGGCCACTGGCTCTTCTTTGATGTGAATTCTTCTTTGATGTCAACTTGTTCTTTTCTACTTTCTGAAGACATTCCGAACTCAGTGAGTAAAGAAAGATTCTGTTACAGAAAACAAGGTTGGAAATCATTTACACGAAGAGTGAGGCATGTCCAGCAGAGTAGTCAGCACAGAAGGGCCTCTGGCCAATGGTACCTTTTTTGTTATTGCTAGTGCTGGTGCAGAAGGATCAATAGAAAAACAAGACATCATCAGACCACAGCAAGCTCTTTTGCACCCTGAAAAATCTTAAATTTTAATCCACCAATCAAGAAGCCTACCTCTGAAACATAAGCAGAACTTTCTTCACAGAAATGTGGCCATTCCTAATTACGCTGCTGACACACTTCAAGTTATACCTACTTTCCCATTTACTCACTTCTTGGGACTCTTAAGAAATCTTACAATCTTTTATTGCAGTTTGAGGGAGATTTGGCAATCAGATCCTGACACCCTGAGATAAGAAAGTGAGAATACCAGAGGGCATATGAGGAGGCCTCAGATACTTCCTCTATCACCAAACCAATATATATGTGTTTATTTTGTAAGAATCAAGCAGCCAAATGGCAAACCATACTGGCACTAGATGTAAGGCTTACTAACTCCATTTTTCTTACTAAGCAGTGGTGTTAATTAATCTAGAGGAAAATCTGCCAGGTCCTGCATTTTCACAGTTTGAGTCCCGACTAGGTAAGGAGCCATCAGACTCTTGCTGTGACCTGCAATATTATTTGTCAAAGTTAAATTAAATCATAAGAAGCAGCTTCTGAAACACATTCTCTAAATAAAGACATGAAGTTAATAGCAAATGAGAGGAAATAAATTGCTTGTGGAGATTGCAATTTTGAGCCACATGCTTGTTTTACTGCAAAATGAATATTTTAAAGTGTATGAATTTTAAAATCCAAGTGAGAATGGTGTCTTGCACAATGAAACACACAGGCATTTTTCATAAATGTATCAAGTAAGCCAGAATCTTATTTCCTTGAAAACTAAGGCAAGCGTCCATTTTATCACATCCAGGTTTTTTTCTTTAAAATATTCATTTACTTCATATCCTATGAAGCCATTACAGAACAAACTCCACTATAAACCAGGTAGAGGATAAAGTTACAAACAGAACCTAGACTCATTGTTGATATTGTATCTGTATAGCAATCTTAGGTAAATTTGGGGTATCTCAGTTCCTCAAACTAATTTGGATGTATGTCTCTGGGACTTATTTGATAGAGATGAAGGACCATGAGAAAGTAGGCAAACTATAAACTGGGGCTTTTGCTGAATCTCCTGGAGAGCTCTGCATTCTGCTGGGCTCAACCGTTTAGGGAGACACTGAGGCGGGGAAGCAGCAACTGTCATCTGGCTTCAAAGATTACACATCAGCACTTCAGCCACCCTATTTACATTGCTTAGAAGCCAACTGAAGGAAACGGAAATAGCTTCGCCAGCTCTGTACATATCAGTACATGGAGATAGGGCCAGGTTTAGTCAAAGTGGAGAGGATTGTTCTCTGATCAAGGAGAGTCACTCAGGTGGTCCTCTAAACTATAACATGATTCTTCTTTTTTCCCCCAATCTCCTCACCTCCCTTCAACGTCTTGCAAAAGCTTCATTTCCATTATTCTTCTAGTCTCTTTTATTCTTGTCTCTCTCTTCCTTTACCTTTACCTCCTCTCTTGTTCCCCTTCCCATTTGAAAATTGCCTTCCTATTTCATTAATATCTATTATAGATTTTGGTTCTTTCTTATCCTTTCAGTTTCCCACAGCACAGAAACAATAAGATAGTTAAACATCTGTGTCTGACTTATTGCACTGAAAAGTATAGTTTCAATATACACCCATTTATCTAGAAATGCCTCAAGTGTTCCTTCTTTATGGCAGAGTAGTATTCCATTGCATAAAAAAGCCACATCCTGTATGTCTGTTCATTAATTGATGGGCATCTTGACTGTTTCTAAGACTTAGCTATTACAATCTGTACCACTGTAAACATAGGTGTGTATGCATCACTGTGGTACAATGGTGCTGCAGTCAGGGTTTACAAGAGAATGGATTTCATGCAGGACACATACTTTATAGGATTATTTCATAACATTCACTCAAAGAGTCAAATGCAGAAGAGTCTGGAAAATCTGTCCATGCACTAGAGACCCAAAGAATCCAGATTTCACTTTTTGTACTCACTATCCATTGATTTGTAGGTCTTCTTGTGTTTCAGAGAACTGTAACATTTCACTGCAGGGGTTGTGTCCTCAGGCAATAGACTTTATAGTGCATATAATTAGCAACAGTTATGTTAACAAGAAAACTGCATTTTTATCTCTGGTATTTCTATATAACTCTCCTTGGAAGCTTAGAGAAAGGAATGTTTTAGTGTGCAGTGTTTCCCTCCAGTGAGACGATTGGAGGTCAAGTTTAGGATACCTGAGTTCTTGTTTCCTTGATAATATGAACACTGGTTCTTCTTATGGTCCTTTCCTTTGCAAGTGTCTATAGATATCTTTATTCACAAAATTTTTAAACCTGTCTTTGACCTTTTTCATTTCGAGGATCATTTGTTATATCAAGAGGTTCAGAAATTTGTTTTTATTTCTAGCTTATTTACTTTCTAAGATATTTAGGCATGTGTCTTAGTTACTTTTTATTTGTTGCTGAGACAAAATACCTGATACCCAATGTTGGGAAAGGAAAAGTTTATTTCTTACAGTTTTTGGAGGTTTCAGTCCATACTCTGTTGGCTCCAAGGCAGGGTGGCATGGCGGGGCTACAGTTCATGGCGGCTACAAACAGCAAGCAGTAACCAGCGAGAGAGAGAGAGAGACGCCTTCTTCCTGCCATTACATCACATCCTTGCTCCACCCCTAGGCTGGTGTAGCACTCACACCCCCAATCCAAGCACTAGACAGTGAACTAATCATAAATGTATAATGCAAAGGCATGAGGCCTGGGGGCCACTGACATAAACCATGACAGCATGTATAGAGATTTTTTAAACTGGTGATGTTCCATTCCACTTTACTTATGACTAAATAAAGTACAAAAAGAGAGCTGGATTGCTATTACTTGAGATCCTAGATCTAATTCAAATTCTACTTGAACAATTCCTAGCATGTACTCTTTTTATTAATTTTGTGTCTTTTAATTAACACATAATATTTGTGCACATTTTCAGGGTACAGTGTGATATTTTGGTTCATGTATAATTGAATAATGATCAAATCTGAGAAACAAGCATGAAGCATGGCCATCACCTTAAACTTGTGTGTGTGTGTGTGTGTGTGTGTGTGGACCAGGGATCCAACTCATGACCTCGTGTCAAGCAGGCACTTATACTGCTGAGTTAAACCCCTGGCCTTCCTTTATCATTTCTTTATGGTAAGCACATTCAAATTCCTCTCTTCCAATTATTTTGTGATATACATAGTTATTTTTAACTATGTTTAGAATCTGTTTTGAGTCTCCCATTAATTCCTTTTTTATTTGTTGGCAATTTTAGGTTTTTACTACTTGCCCCCTAAGGCAACTGCTTCTATAATGGCCTAATGTGATAGACTGTCTATTTTTTTGGCCCTCCGAAGGCCATTATTAAATTATGCAACACTGGGCTATTTAAATTCTCTTTGTCTTTCTCATCTCGAGTTTTTAGTCATTTTCCCCATCTGAGAAAACATTCAAATGGAATATATCATATAGGTTTCATAATCTAGAACAGTAAATATCTAATAAAACATCAAATTTTTCAGACTTCCATCTTGCTGAGGTTTAAAAATCTTTAATTATAACCCTTAACTCAGCTCTAGACCATGATTTAAATTCAGCTTGCATGCCTGCCTTTTAGTCTGGCAATTATAATGCGATTGTTCATGTCTTGAGAAAACTGAAGAAAAGAGCACACACTTGGAAAACCCAGGAAAAAAAAGAGAGAGAGAAGAACTGTGAATCTGCATTAGTATTTCTAGAGTCCTTCTTAACTGCTTTAATTTTGATATATCAGAAGTTTATCTCCCAAAAAGAAAACCTTTTACACTATTGGTGAGCATTTATTAGTGCAACCCCTATTGAAACCAGCAGCTTCCAAAAACTAAAAATAGAGCTACCATATGACCCAGGAATGCCACTTTTCAGTTTATACCCAAAGGAATAAAAATCAGCATACTATTAAAATACCCACATACCTGTTGGGGACCAGGATACATTGCCGGGGTTCTGAGGTTCTACTTTAAGAACAGAGAAGTATGCAGGAGGCTGCATGACTGCATGCTTCCTGGTTGAGCAGAGAAAGCTTGAAACTGCAACATTCCTAAGGCAAGACGACATTTGCTGAGGACAATCTACAGAAAGCAGGCACATTGATATGGAGAAGGATTTGTACTCCGTTAAATTGTTACTCATTTATTGCAGTTGCTGTTCCCTGAAAAGTACACTACCCCTTGCCCTGTGCCTCTCGCTTGCTAATAAAGGTGAGTCAACCATGGAAATTGTTGTGCCTGTCCACTAGAGGCAAGGTTCCTCTCAGTGGCCTTGCACCTTGAATATTGTCTCTTGTCTTTCTTTGTTCCCTGCCATTCCCTTTTTAGGTCTCTGGGGGCTCTGATTAGCCTCTGCCATACACTCATGTTTATTGTAGCACAATTCACAACAGCCAGATACAGAACCAGCCTAGGTGCCCATTAATGGATGAACAGCTGAAGAAAGTGTGCTGATATTATGGGCAACAGAGTATTTTTCAGCCATGAAGAACAAAAGCATTTGCAGGAAAGTGGATAAACCTAGCGATGAACATGTAAAGCAGTGTAAGCTATATTCAGAAATTCAAATACCACTTCTTTTCTTCCTGACAATAACTCAATGGAAACAAAACTCAACATAGATCTAGCTGCCTTAAATAAATCTTAAGATATTAATCATAGATACTCAAATGCAGCTACCAAAGTTCACTTAAATAAGTTAAAAGACTAATGACAATGGATACTGCATTGTCACTTGACTGACTCACAAGGTTGTCCTTGATTGGTTGGCTTCGGAGATACACTTACTAAAGCAAATTATTATTGTTTGATTTAAAGCCAGCTCTGGTGTCAGCAGTTACCAGGGCTCCAACGCTGTCATTCTGTTCTTGAGAGTATGGAGACTTCTAATTCTCAATCTCTTGATTAAAATGAAGTGTCAAGGAGGAAAAATATTACTAAGTCGAAACAGATTACATTCATCTCCTCCCATTATCTCTGTGACTAGCTGCTATTTTCAAAGGAAATGAAATAGACTGTGCCAGGCTTGCTTCCCAGGCTTGCTTTATTCCTTCCTGTGATCTTCAGGTGATTACAGATTGATTGATAATGGCTTTCTGTTTTTGACTACCAGCCCAGGTGCAATTGATGATAAAACAGGTTGTTTCTGTTTTTCAGATTCATCCTTATGTTTTCCTGTTCAAAGGAAAAGTTTTTAACTTCCTCAGGCCTCTTGGACTTCTGCTGCTCTTCTTAGCTTCTGTGTAGTGGTTAGTGTCTCTACATTTTGATGCCAGATTAGTATGTATTACATGGCAACAAATTCTGCTAAGGTGAATACATCCACATTTTCAAAGTGGGTCCTATCAGATAAGAGGTAGGATATATCCAGGCAAAATAACTAAAAATCCACAGCCACATGTTTTCAGTGCCAAGGGAAAGCATTATAGAAGTTTTGTTATAGGAGCCTTAAGTACTAAGAGAGTTCAGATGTGAGAACAACATGGGGCCTTGGGTAGTAGTGTAGGTGTCATTGAAAAGGTGAGATTTGTTCCCATTTTACAACTCCATCAATACCTTGATAGGCAGATGGAAGGAAGAATCAAACACAGAGGACAGAACTTTGTACCAAATCAAGGTGGGAATTTACTTGGTATTTTTATAATGAAAAATTCTGCTTCAGGTTGCTATGTAAAAAAAGTGCAAGAAATCACCACTGTTTTTTAACAAGCAAACAATATTCATAAACCACCAGCACACAATGACAAGAAATGGGGAATATTAGCAGATTTATGAGTATTCTTAGGACCATGCAGATACCACCTAGTTGAAACATTCTCAAAGTTTTCATCTGTTGTTATTGGGCTTTTTCTCCTTTTAATTTAGATTGCCTTCCAAAATGTATTTACACATTTGGAGAATAATTTCAAAAAGTGAACTTTTTTTAACAAGAAAAGGAAAGCTATATGAGCTAGAATGGAATTTTCATGGAATCTAAGATATCACATGATCTCACTCATACATGCAGTTTTAAAAAGCTGATCTTGTAGAAGCTGAGAGTAGAATAGTTGTTTTCAGAGGTTAGGGAGAACAGGGAGATAGAACGATTCAAAGACGCTAGTCAGTGAGTACTAAGTTGTAGTTAGATGAGAGGAATTAATTCTGGTGTTCTGTGTAACAAGTAGAGTGACTGAAGCTAACAGTATGCATTTCAAAAAAGCTAAAAGAAAAGATTTTTAACATTGAAACTGAAAAAGAAACAGTCAATGTTTAAGATGATGAATATGCTAATTACCATGATTTGATTATTATGTTTTACATATGTAAATATTATGTTGTACCTCATATATATAAACAATTATGTCAATGAAAAAATTTTTAAATGCTCACTGTAACTTTTACAAATTTTAAGGAAGAAATATTTGGTTTTATGCATCTCTGAGTTAGTATAATGAACAAAGATAGGCCCAACACATAATCTCTGTAGATCTTTTTTATGTATTGTAATTTGCCTCCATTTATAAGGAACTGATAGATCATCTCTTATCACATAAAGTATATCACAAGTTTATTAATTCTTTAAATGATACATTGACAGTTATAAATTGTCAGTCTAAATTGTCAAACCAACTTTTAAACACTGATATTTATTGCGTGCCAAGTCAATCCTTTACTTCATTAACAGATAATAGGTTTTAAAAAACACTTTCCACTGTATTTTACTATTAGAAAAATTAAAGAGCAAGCTGGTCAACCTTTATCTGGGTTTTTACAGAAGCAAATCATGACTTTGTAGTAGTTAAATTCACTAAGCATACCAAAGATTAATTAGCACCATCAAGTGAAGTCTATATTTTGCTTCATTAAATTCCAAACTTCCTGATGATAATAATATTCCAAACCTATAAATCTCAAGTCTTAATAGCTTAAAGGCCTTTGAAAGTTTTATGACACATTGACCCCATGGTAATTGGTCAGATTTTCTTTCTAGAATTCACAAAGGTATTTTATATTTCACTTTCTACATTGTCTTTGCAAGTGTTATCCCTAACAGGAATTATTATTTACCTGAAAGCAAATCTGATGAAAAGTGTGAATGAAACACACACACCAAAAATGCAAAACATTTTTAAGAAACCAAAGTAAACAGTTTTTTATTAACTGTTGTATAGACACAATTTACCCCACTATGTTGAAAGTTTTACTCTAAGGAAATAAATTGAAAAAACTTTATTTCAAAAATTGTTAGAAGTTTGATTTAATTTTTTTATTCTAAAAAGCAAAATAGAAAACAAGATAGTAATGATACAGAATTTCAAGAAAAATAGTAGGAAATTAACACTAGTTAATATATTGCATATTGTTATCTTAGAAGTAGTTGTTTAGGTTACAAGATTTAGGCACAAAAATGATCAAACAATCAAACAACGAAAGCATGAACTGTTCTTTTGGATGAACAGAGATTAGTAGTATAGTTATCTATGATATACACATACACACACATATAATATTTTCCCTTCTTTTCTCCTTTTCCCTATCCCAGTTGTTCTTTGCTTTTGCCTACTATCTTTCCCTTTCATTACCACAATATCTATGGTACATTTTGGATCTTATTACTCTTTCAGTTTTTTTTACACTAGGGACACAATATAATATTTACAAATGTGAGTTTGATTTATTTCACTTGTAAGTATGGTCTCAAGTTGCTTCTATTTACCTATAAAAGCCTCAAGATTATCCTTCTTTATAGCTGAGTAATATTCCATTGCATAAAATACCACATCTTTTGTATCTATTCCATGGTTCGTGGTCATTTGGGTTGTTTCCAAGATTTAGCTCTTACAAGTAGCAGCATATGCTACTGTGATATATGTGCACCCATGTTTATAGCAGAACACTGCTATAGGCATGTGAACACTGCTATAAACATGGGTGCACATATATCACAATAGCATGATGTTTTCAATTTTTTTGGGAAAATACCAGGAGGAAAATAACTGGATTGAATGGGATTTCTAATCCTAGTTTTTTGATGAGTCTCCACACTGATTTCCACAGTGGTTGCAGCAGTCTACATTCCCACCAACAGTGGAGAAGTGTTCCTTTTTCCCCACAGCCCTGCCACCATTTGTTACTGACTGATTTCTTGATGGCAGCCATTCTTTCTGGAGAAGGAATCGCAATGTTGTCTTAATTTGCATTTCTCAAATGACTAATGATGTTGAGCATTTCTTCATGTATTTATTTTCCATTTGTATTTCTTCATCTGAGAGGTATGTATTCATCTCAGATGCCCATTTTTTGACTGGGTCTTTGATTTGGCAAAGCTTGATGTTTTTTCAATTCTTTATATGTTCTAGATAGAAGTCCTTTGTCTGAGGAACAGCTGTATAAAATTCTTTCCCATTGTGTGAGTTTTCTTTTCACTCTGTTGGTAATTTCTTTTGAAATGTAAAAACTTTTAACAAGATGAGATCCCTGTTGCTAATTCTTTGAAGTACTTCCTATGTTTCTTGCATTTTGTTCATGAACTCTGTTTATAACTGTCTTCAAGATTTCTACCTACCTTATCCTCCTGTACATTTAGTGTTTCTGTTTTAATATTTAAATCTTTGATCCATTTTGACTTTAGATTAGTGCATGGTGATAGGCATGGGTCTAGTTTCAATCTTAGGCATGTGAAAAGCCAACTTCTCCAGCACCATTTATAAAAGAGGCTGTCCTTCTTCCAGTAATTCAGATTTTACATGTTCCCCAAAAGGCCTGTGTTAAAGATTTGGTGCCACCTATGACACAGTTGGAAGGTGGTGGAACCTTTAAGAGGTAGAGTCTAGTTGGAGAAAGATCACTGGAGGCATGTCCTTAAAGGGGATACTGCAATCCCAGCCCCTTTTTATCTCTCTTTTTGCTTTCCAGCCACTACGAAATAAGCAGTTTCCTCTGCTGTTCACTCTCATGGTTGGGGTACTAGCTCACCACAGACCCAGAAGGTTATTTGTCGAGGTAACAGAAAGCTAACATGGTAAACTCTTGGAAGTATGAACAGATTTTCCCATTTATCAATGGAGGATACATTCCAAGATTGCCACAGATTGCCTGGTACCAAACCCTGTAAATTACTATATTGTTTCCTATATTTAAACATCTATGATAAAGCTTAATTTATAAAGTAGGCATAGTAACAGATTAACAATATTTAATAATAACATAGGTTAATCATATAAGAAACATTATATGAATTTGATCTTTCTCAAAATGTCTTATAATACTGTATTCACATTTCTTGTGATGATGTGAGATGACACAATGACTACATGGTCAGATGAAATGTAGGAAATGACATTTTAGTGCACTATCAAACTACTATATTGGAATTAGTTGAACAGAAATCCTATGATATCAACATGATGACAGTCTACCTGATAACCAAAACAGCTATTTAAGTGAATAATAGGTGGGTAGCATATATAGTATAGATACACAGGACAAAAAGAATGATTCACACTGGGGCAGGATGACCTGGGACAACAGAACATTTCATCATGATTCCAAGAATGGCATACAATTTAAAACTCATCAATTATTTATTTCATGGATTTCCTGTTTAATATTTTGAACCATGATTGATCATGAAAACTGATATCCCTTCAAAGTCTCATGAGCTCATAGGTGGGGCTTTTCAGATGTGGTTAGATCTAGGATGTGTGATAACTAAGTTATTCCACAGATAGCTTTAGCATAGTTCTAGGGATAAATAGTGGGAAGGGCCACCTGGGTTTGGGTGGCAGCACCCGATAGGCTTGTAGCCTATGGACTATAGAGAGAGGAAAGGCAGGCTCACTGCCTTCTGCAGCCACACCATGAACTGTTTCTCCTCAATAACACTGCTCTGTAGTGCTGTCTTGTTGACTGTGGAATGAAACCTCTACAAACTGTGAGCTAAAATAAACATTTCCTCCTTTAACTTTCTTCTTTTAAATTTGGATGTCAGTTATTTTTTTCTCAGAAACTCAGAAAGTTTTCTAAAACTTTTCTGTTTTACAGAATGAAACAGATAAGGTTTCCAGAATCATTTTGTACAAAATTAGAGTAGTTTTGCCAACCATTCTCCAGACTCATTACTGTCATAAAATGTCTTTTACTTCCTTTATTTCATGTCCTAAATCAGACCTCTCCTTTCATTTTACTTGAGGTATGCACCTGCTCTCCTCTCAAGCTAAAAAGAGCAGCTGTTTGCTTAGGAAGCACTAAGCAGCTGGAGAAGTAGCTCAGGTATAGCACTTGCATAGCATCCGTGAGGCCCTGGGTTTGACCCTCGGCTCAGAAGGGAGGATCTCTGGCTGTAGTTGTGCTCATTTTGACAGCTTCCATTGGCTCACCAATAAAACATTGGTTTTATAATGTTCTGTCTTTGGTTTGATTTTGCTATACCTAATTTGCTAGACAACTATTGTGAAGATAATGAGATATATTATAGTAACTATTACTGTTATCCCGGTAACCTGCTGGGAAGTTCTATACCAATTTCACTGCACTGTCTCAGCATCTTCTAGTAGACGAGAGTCAGGAAGCAGTATCTTAAAATCTTTTCTCTCTACTTCTTGTCTCCTTGGACTTCTGTTTCCCACCAACATCATCCATTCCAAGCAATGAAAAGTATATTGTTTAGGGTTTTGTAGAAGCCAATGGGAATCTCAGACGTGCTCTAGAAATGGGTCCAGATAGGAGCATGGAGAGGGAAGAGGGGCTACAGAGAAAAAGCCAGGGACAATAAAGTGCAATAAAGAGAATGGTGCGTTCATTAAAATCAGACCAAGCCAGGCAGCTACACAAAGAAGCAATTCGCCCACCCTCTTGGTAAGTGCTTTCCTCCAGCATGATCCAGGAGAAGACCCAGTCAGCGGCCCTCAAGATCCGGCCATGGCCATGGTGGAACCCAGATGGCTGCACAAAGAAGCAATTCGCCCATCCTCTTGGTAAGCACCTTCTTCAGGCATGAGCCAGGAGGAGACCCAGTAGCAACTCCTGTGAGCCTACCTGTGCACGGGCTTGGAATCAAACATCCCAACACCCCCCACCCTGGTTAGCAACTGGAAACAGAGGTCTGAGCATCTCTTGGGAGGTTGACTGTATGCAATATAGCAAATATGGGGGGGGTCTCCTCTATCTTCTGTTTGAAAGCAATTGTTGTTTTCACTGTTTTGTTTCATTATGATTAATTGCTTTACTCTATTCAATATTCTCTTTCAATTGGTTTTATAATGTTCTGTCTTTGGTTTGATTTTACTATACCTAATTTGCTAGACAACTATTGTGAAGATAATGAGATATATTATGGTAACTGTTAACTGTTATCCCGGTAACCTGCTGTGAAATTCTGTACCAATTTCACTGCATTGTCTCAATTGGCCTTGTTCTCCTTGCTCTTTTGTACTTCTACCTTCAAAATAAAAAAAAAATTTAAAAAAAATCAGACCAAAAGTACTTTTGAAATCTAATTTATAGAGTATCATCTTACTGAAAAAGGGTAGAGGTCCTTACATTATTCAGCTGAAACATGTTTAGCCAGTGTCTATGCTATTATGAAAACAGTAACCACACAATGATTTTATGAGATGACTGAGCTAAATTATTTGCTAACAAATGTCACATGGTTCTCTCTCCTTCTGTCAACCCAACATTCACAAGTATTTCATGTTTTTTTTTTTCTGAGAGAGAGGGGGGAGAACAACTTACACTAACTGTCTAAAATAAAACAGGGCCTGATGTTAGAGCCAGGTACAGACTCTATTTCAGTGACAAGGGTGGGAGGACACCAGAGGGCTGAGTGTAGCCTCAGAACATGATCAGATAAACTCTCAACACCCCTCCAACTCCAACATATCAACCTCCTGGGATGCCATCCTCAGCATGGTGCAGCTCAAAGTTGACATTCGCTGTAGGGTCACCGGATTTAACAAACTAAAATACAGGATGCCCAGTCAAATTAGTGAATATCTTTAGCACATGTCCCATGTGACAGAGCATTTTATGGAGTCACCCTTCCATATCTATATCCACAGATTTCACATCTCAGAAATTGAACAAATGCAAATATTGAAAATATTGAGATAAGAAGTGTGCCAGAAAGTATTGAAAGAAAAAAAGAAAGAAAAATGCTGAATTTACATGCATAGAGCCCTACACAGAATCCACATGAAGAAAATGATGTGTGGCGCAGCCTGAGACGGTCTCTCACCATTTCAGGGACCCCCAGCCTCTCTCCAGCACTCTGCCTGAGCCTTGTTCATCTCACTTCCCATTCCTGTAGTTGGGCCTCTTATGGTTGTGTGTGTATTGAACTACTGAAGTATGCATAGACTTGTTTTTCTTGTCATTTTCCCCTAAATAATATAGCATAACAATGATACATACCATTATAAATAGGTATTAAAAGCACACTACAGGTGATTCAAAGTATATGGAGGATGTGTATACAAGTTGCCTAAAAATATCATGCCGCTGTGTATAAAGGACTTAAGTATCTGCATTTTGGTACCCACAGGGGTCCTTTAAACCAATCACTGTACAAACCAAGGGAGACTCGGCTTTAAAAAACCATTTATTGCTCATCTGAAATTTTAACTAGATGTCCTCTACTTTATCTGAAAACTCTAATATATTGAATACTTCATAAATATCACCACACTGAGCATTGTTTTTGACTGAGTCCTAGGATTTACAAGAATCCTCTCATTAGGAGCTAAGAGACTTCAGAAGGAAGAATGTACAGATGCTTCTAGGAGTTTGGTACTAAGAGCAAGGCACAAATCTTGGCTTATCTGGTAGGCTGCTATCTACAGGTTATCATTTAGAAAGTGTTGCAGCACTGAAAAGTGTTTCCACTCAGATCTTTGGGACAAAATGCATAGAATTCTACCTTTGGAGAGGAGAAATGAAAATGAGAAGAGAGGGAGAATTGTTTTTCATTGTTTGTCTCTCATCTGTGCTCTTCAGATTTTTTAAACAATGTGCATTTATAGTTATAAATTAATAATAATAATAGTTATAAATTAATTTAATTAAAATACAACTAAATTCAAAATAAATACTTACGCAAATTTAGTAAATAGATTTTTATCTTTCTGTTGTTGTTGTAGGTATGTTTCCTCTTCAGAGCACAGTTCCCAGTTAGACTGTTGATGAACGGGCTCACTTTCTCCACCAAGGAGTCTAACCAGCTAATTAAAGAGAAAATGCCCCAGAGCCTCAGATGAGTTTTCCATGAACTCTGCCTCCTATGTTTCTCCCCAAGGCAGTGAGCAATTTTTATTTGCATGAATAACTTATCTTGGGAGTACTCAGGTCCCTGACCACCAAATAGGCAAAAATATTAAGACTGTACATGAGACTCCAGACCCACTGGACAGAGCCTTTGATCCAACCCTAAAAACCAGAGGGAGTCTCATTAGTATTTCCAAATGTCAAATGTCACCTTTCCCCAGTTCTAAAGTCCATGATATAAGACAAAGGCCAAGAGGATTTAGGTCTAAATTTTTCAAAGTGAGAGATTTTCATGAAAAGAATATGCTATGAGGACAAACTTATTTGCTTATAAGTAAACTTCAGCTCCTCCATTTCTAGTTGTTTCAGACACCTAATTTTGCACAGAGAAAAAATACTCAGTTTTAGGTTTTTTGCCTATCAACTCTGTGCATTTTCTTTGAGATTCCTACTCAAATTCTTAAAAACCAGGCACCGATATTGCAAGGAAAGGTAAACCAAACAAAACAAGCATCTGCTGAAGCTTTAGATGCTACTATTTGGAACCTAGCAGGCAATGACACTGCATGCTCAGCACAAAATTAGCAAAGCCTCCTCTGGCACCTGGGAATCCTTTGAGCACTGGCAAATACTGTCCTCAGTTGGGCGCCACAAGCCCATCCGATTGGCAGGAATTAAATCCCTTGAATAAAAAGAATAACATCAAAGGATAAAATAACACTGAGCTCACATACACTATACCTACATAGTTTAGAATATAGTACGTAAGAAAGAGAAAGAAAGAAGAGAGATGGTGCGTCCTCTGGAGACTCTGAAATTGTGAAAAGGAGCAGAGAAACACAGACCCAGTTAGTTGCTTTACATTAGCATTGAGCAACCTCATGATGTCAGAGGTACCATTTGGGAACCAAGAGACCTGGCTTCTGCCTAGCTCTGTCACTTCTTTGGGAATTACCAGAACCTAAGATGGAATAGGAGAAAGGAACCTTCTTTATATGCAAAACCATAAATCTCCTAAGTTCTCTGTCCTTACTCTGCCTCATATTCTTCATAGTCTTACAATCATCCAACACATTACAAGTTCATTTGTTCACTGCCTGTATTTCCAACATAAACTTTGTTTTGTTCAGCACAAAATCTCCTTTGACCATAAAAAGGAGGCTCCTAAGCATGCTACAATATTGGATTTAGAGCCAGCAATGAGTCAATATTCTCAGGATCTCCCTTCATTTTCATTTCCAGGATGGGGACTAACTTCACAAATAGGTGACTTGTTAACACATAACTGTTACAGAAGTAGACATGGAATGAAAGTGCAATATGTAATCTTTTAGAAATTGAGAATTCCCTGCTCAGGGGAAGAGCTATCATTTGACCATTTGAAAGTTTGATTTCCAACCCACTTGAAGACCAAATGATGAAATGTCTCTAATTATCATGGTGCTAATTTTCAAATGAAAGAAAACTACCACATCTATTTTCCACAAATGTGAAGGCTGGTTCTTATACTTAAAACACTGTTGGATATTTGTATTCTCTGCACTCTTCAATTCCCCATAACATTTTTAATATCTAGTCAAGTTCCAAAACAACAGCTTGCATGGTCGCCTTAACTGCCTTCTCTTCTCCCAGTCTATAGACTTGGGCTGTCCTCATCTCTCCCAGAAGGGACAAGCACTGTGCACTTTCAGAAAAAAAAATCTTTAGATCAGAAAGCAAAGAGCTGTGTGTTCTGTATTATTAAACTATAGCTTCTGGCAGTCTTCTTGGAACTGTAGAGAAAGAAAGTAGTGACACAATGGAAATTGAGATTTCTGCAACAAGACCACTTAGCTTAAGTGACCTGCAGATAGTCATTGTTTTTAATACCAAAGTAAAAAACACTTTTGTTTTCATCTTTCCTTGAAGACAACAATAGCTTATTTACAGTTTCCGTAGACCCTGGCAGTAATCAACAATGAAAGAGTTGGAAAAACCATCAGCTTGAAGGGCTGCCTTTGCTCACTTACCGGGATCAATAAATTAGCTCTGGCTGCATGTGAGCCTGTGGGTTGCAGAGGCTGTGTCTTCTCTAGAGATCTCTAGAAGAAGCATCCCTAAAGTCTTAGCTCTGTAATGGGCATTGGAGGCACCACGTACGTGGGTTGTGCTCCATTATGTTTTTGAAAATACAAAACTGCGACTTGTGTTCCATGTGTGATACCGTTTCTCAACCTCTGCACTATTGACACTTGAGGATGAATAATTCGTTATGATGTGTTGTCCCATGCTCTATAGGATATGGAGCTGCACCAGTGAACTCAGCCCCATAGACACTAGCAGCATCTCCTGGGTTGTTAGAAGAAAAATTGTTTTCATCCTCAGACCAGGGATGTAAGGAAAATTACACTGTATTAAGTACAAAATTCTAAATGGATTGAGAGGAGATAACTTCAAAACACAAGGAGCAATATGCTTTCCTGAGACCTTGCTCAGTGGCTCCTAGAGGACACAGAATGGTGCTCAGCAAAAGTTACTTCCAACTAATTCAGACAGAAACTGAAAACAGAAGAGGATGACTGTACTAAAAAGCTATATAAACGCAGAGGAACTGAACACACTGTTAAGCATTATTATGGTAGGAAAGGTCATATCATTTGGAGTGTTTAAACTGTGCTAAATCTTTGCACTGGTGGGAGCTCACCTGTGATTGGATGAGCCAGGGACAGAGGGATCACTCTCCAAGATAAGAGATAGGGTAGGAAACTACTAAATTTTCTTTCAATGCTAACTTTTAAGATAAGGCTTTCACTCCTGCCAACTGAGTCTTATGCTACTCCTAGTTAGGAGGATCCAGGGTTAAAGTGGTGGGCACCAAGTAGAGTGAGAAGTAGAGAGTTATGAGCTCCATTTTACATTCAATGCCTTGAACCTTTTCCTCAAGACAAGAACAAAATAAAATGAAATTAAATAGAAGAGGCAAGTCTATGCATTAATCTTCAGCTCACAAAAGAAACACATGAAGAGCTAGATCCCCTTACAGAATGCCTCCTGGGACCCAGTGAGAGAAGCAGAACAAGTAATGGTGCACAAATCTTTGTAAAGGATAAGAAAAGCAGACTAATTCATTCTAGGAACATGCAGGAGATCAACATCCAGGGTAGTGAAATGAGGTGGTGAATGACAAGAACATAATTTACTCAGCTCAGTGAATGAATAATCACTGCAAATGAAGCAATAGCATCTCATAATTAAATTAATTTGTCTCATAGACATGAGTCACCAGTGCTTCACTGAGAAAGTTACCTTCCTACACTGGACTTAATTTTTGGATCTTCTTTGGATGTTGAAATTATTGGTGCTTTTTGGAATCCTTTTCTAAAATGGTTCATTTAGAAAAGGCATGAGGACCAAAAGACAAGCACTCCATCCTCCCCACCCTGTGCTGCCAGAACTGCAGGATCCAGTGGAAAGGGCATGATACCATTGTGATCCTGTTACAGGCAGCTGAGTTAGTTAAAAATATTATAGGCAGTGAGACAGGGCTGGGTCCTCAATGGAGCCAATGCAGACACCTGGCAACTGAGGGGGAGACTGACGCCTCCTGCTGTGGGCCAGGCCTAAGACAAAAGGCCGAGCAAATGCATCCATATCCTGAGGACTAATACCCTAAATAGTTCCCATCCCTTAGGGAAGAGTCACTGTTCCTTAGGAATGCCTGCTTTCTATGTGACTGGCTTCCCCATTTGTCCTTAAAGTAATCAATTTTACCTGCACTATTGATCATTTGGCTAACTATAGTTATGTCCCACCTTATGACCACTTGCCTTGTGAGTTTCCAGTCTTCCCCCACCTTGAACCCATGGATTTACTCTATAAAAGTCCCTGGAAAAGACAGAGTCCTTGGCAACCTACTCAGGTCCCCTTCTGTCTCTCTTCAGATAGAAGCCTTCTTTCTCTCCATAAGTATATTCTGCTCTTAATCTCCATTGTTCCCAAAATTCATTCTTTGATTTTGGAGAGCATGAGCTCATACCGGACATAGTAGGTCAGGAATTTCATTCCCCTATATCAATCCCATTTCTTCACCCATTCCCAGCTCTCAAATTTTCTTCACTGTGTTTTTGAGCTAAAACTGTAATAGTTTAAAGTTTGGGGAAGAGGCAAGAGGAGAGAAAGAATAAGAATGAAGGTTACTTCTAGAAACTAGACTGTTAATAGAGTGAACCCTTGACTTAGGAACTCAATTTGCTCACAAGGGCTGCTTGTAACTACACTTGTTTGTAAATCAAGTCTATTTTTCCATTAAAAAAAAATGGAAATATGCATAAAGGCTTCTGAACCTCCCAAAGCACCCTTTACCTAACCTTTTAATAATAAAAAAGGTAGTAGAATGTGTATGTTACTCAAAACACCAGTGACTTTCCTAGTGTATTCACCAAAAATCTATTTACTAGAAATAATTTCACATTGTACTCATTATTCAAGTTGACATCTTTGGCTTGAAGGAAGGGAAGACAAAAGGAAAGGTGGTTATTGTTTGGAAGGAGAGTCCCCTTCCATAAGAACATCAGGTATCTGGCTCTCTGGTATCCTTTCTCTCCTTAAGAGAGTTTGTAGCCCATTAGGACCTGCTTCTGGCTATGTCTCAGCCTTTTCAGAACTAAAAGCTGGGCTAAGGTTGTCTGTTTCTTTAGCACTGTTCTGTAGTATGACATGACATTGTCATTAAGCAAATGAATGCAACATTTGGCTTTTTCTCAGTCTGAGTGGATCTTCTCTATAAATGTTTATGACTCTGTCCATTTCTAATATTTATTAAGTTTATTGGTACAATTTAGATGTACATAATGATTACATTCATTATAAAGAACTTGTACCTACACATGGTATGTCTTAGTTCCTCTTTTTTTCTCCTATTCCCCTCCTCTATGGGAATTCTTCTGTCAGTTCTTCTTCTAAATCTTGTGGGTGAGCAAGAGTATTGTCCATGATGAGGAGAGCCCTAAGTGGTAAACTTTTGTCTTGCAGATATTTTTTATTTAATTTAATTAAGTTGATTGGTATAATTTAGGTATATACCATGATCACATTCATCATAGGGAATTGGTACCTATATTTGATATACCTTGATTTGTCTTTTTTACCTCCCATTTCCATCCCTTTGTCTTGTAGATATTTCTTTTATTTAATTTAATTGAGTTGATTGGTACAACTTAGGTATACACAATGATCACATTTATCATAGAGAATTGGTATGTATATGATATACCTTGATTTGTCTTTTTTACTTCCCATTTTCATCCCCTCCCTCTCTTTATTTACAAGGTATTGTTTCCATTTTATTTTTCTTTTCTCATCTTTTATTTTCTCTTCCTTCCTTTTCCCATTCCCCCTCCACAGTCCCCTTTTCTTTTGAGAAATTTCTTTATTTTTCACAATATCTACTGTACAATCTGGTTCTTATTTATGCTTTCAGTTTCTCACACAAGTGAGACAATGTGATATCTATACATGTGAGCTCAATTTATTTTACTTAAGAGTATGGTCTCAATGTCCATCCTTTAAGCAATAAATGTGTCAAGTTTATTGTTCTTTATGGCTGAGTAGTACTCCATTATATATAAAAATCTTTTATATCCATTCATTGGTTGATGAACATTTGGGTTGTTTCAAGATTTATCTATTACCAACTCTGCTGCTATAAACATGGGTGTGCAGACATCACTGAGGAATGATGCTTTCACTTCTTTTGAGAAAATACCAAAGAGAGGAATAGCTAGCTTAATAGGGCTGCTAGTCCAAGCTTTTTGAAGAATCTCCACATTTATTTCCACAGTGCTTATACCAGTCTACATGCCCACTAACAGAGGAGAAGGGTACCCTTTTCCCCCACAATTCTGCCAGAATTTATTATTAATTTGACTGATTTTTGATAATAGCCATTCTTTCTGAAGTGAGATGGAATCTCAGTGTTGCTTTAATTTGCATCTCTGAAATGACCAGTGACATCTAATATTTTTTCATATGCTTGTTTTCCATTTCTATTTCTTTATCTGAGAAGTATATATTCATTTTAGGTGATAATTTTTTTATTGAGTCTTTGACTTTAGGGAATCTGGGGCTTTTTAAAAATTCTTAGATGTTCTAGATATTATTCCCTTGAGGAGCAACTGGCTAAAATTTTTTCCCACATTGTGGGTTGTCTTTTTACTCTGTTGGTGATTTCTTAGGAATTAATCTAACAAAAGAAGGAAAAGATCTCTACATTGAAAATTATAGTACTCTGAAAAAGATTGAAGAGGATATCAGAAAATGGAAAGATATCTCTCACTCCAGGTTAGGAAGAATCAACTTAATGAGCATGGCCATACTCCCCAAATTGTTATACAGATTTAATGCAATCTCAATCAAAATATCACTAACATAGCTCACAGAATTAGAGAAAACAATCCTCAAATTCATTGGAAATCTGAATAAACCTAGAATAGTGAAGGCATTTCTGAGCAACAAAGGCAAGGCAAGGGGCATCACAATCCCTGACTTGAAGTTATACTACAGAGCTACTGTGGTAAAAACTGGCAAAAAAAAAAAAAAACCCAGAAGATAAATGGAACAGATTATAAGATGCAAAAAATAACTCCAAACACATCATCCCACCTTATCTTTGACAAAGGGGCAAAACATGTTCAATAGAAGAAAGAATGTCTCTTTAATAAATGGTGCTGGAAAAACTGGCTTTCCACACACCAAAGACTAAAATTAGACCCATGTCTAGCAAAATGTACTAAACTACAATCAAAATAGATCAAATATCTAAATATTAGAACACAAACGCTAAATCTATGGAAGAGAAAATAGAACTTTTGAAGACAAAAGTGTAGGCAGAGACTAAATAAACAAAAGACAGGTTGCACAGGAAATACTGCAAAGAATCAACTACTGATATCTCATCTTATTAAAAACCTTTTGTACAGCAAAAGAAATCACCAATAAAGTGAGAAGATATTTCTTCACAGTAGGACAGAAAGCCTCCCTAATCAACTCAAGAAAAAATACTCTTGTTACCCAGGATTTTGCACTAGATCTACACGTGACTACTAGCCTGTTCTTCATGACTTTATGTTTTCTGAACATTCTAGGAATCTCAGAGCAATAAGCCAAAAGAGGCTTTATCTTGAGGTCATCATTTGCATTGGCATATAGCAATGTTTAACCTTTCCTTTATAGGCTTGTGACCTAGCATTATCTTCTCTTCCTGAGTAACGTAAGTTGTCCTGGGCATTTTCTCCCAGAAAAGGCCAGTTTCATCACAGTTAAAAATTTTATTGAAGGAAAAGCCATTTCTCTGTGTCATCATTTTGAAGTAGTGTATGTAATATTCAGCAGCCCTTTTATCAGCTATACTTGCTTCACTATTCATAGTTATTCTACAATCCCAGTTCTCACCTTAAAATTCTGAAATCAGCAGGAGGGAAAATGGTGGAACGGTAAGCAACACACAAAGTCACCATCCATAAGATGGAATATAACAACATGAACAAGACAAGAAGGGGGGATCCAGGAAGGATCTGAAGTGTGAATTGAAGCTCACAGAGAGAGTAAAGAGAAATTTCCACAAATAAGAGGTAACCAGCAGGGCCTTTTAACTGAGATGTGACCCATCGCATTAAAGGAGCAGTTCAAACCTGTGGAAACTAATAAAATACCACTCAGCCATAAAGAATGATGAACTCAGGGATTTTATGGGTTAAAAAGATGTAATTAGAAACCATACTCATAAGTGAAATAAATCAAACTGCATGTGTAAACACTGCATTGTCTCACTAGTGTAAAAAACTGAAAGAGTAAATAAGATCCAAAAGTTACAATAGATATAGTAAAAGGGAAATTTATCAAAGGGAAATTTTATTGGTTTTTTTATTTTAAAGAGAAAAAAACAAAAAAACAGAATAAAGCAAATCAGAATAAACAATGCAAGTGATACAGGACTTCAAAACAAGCCAACAGGGAATCAACAATGGTTACCATGTCTCTTGTTTTCTTCAAAATAGCTGCCCATACCATCACACACAATAAAATCAAACAGAATAAAACCAATTAAAACAAAAGAATAAAAGCATCACAGGACTTCAAAACAAGATAACAGGAAATCAACAATGGCTACCATAATGTCTCTTGTTTTCTTCAAAATAGCTTTCCATACTTTCCACATAATAAAATCAAGAAAACAAAATAGAATAAAACCAATCAAAGCAAAAAGAATGCAAGTATTACAGGACTTCAAAACAACACAAAACAGACTAAAGTTTGAGATGCAGCATTAGTTTGTTTATTTGTTTTTTCCATTTTCCTGATGTGGTAGTTTAATGCTCTAAATTTGCCTCTGAGGACTGCTCTCATGGTATCCCACAGGTTCCAGTAATTTGTATTTGCATTTTCATTCAATTGTAGATATTGTTCAATTTTTTCTTTAATTTCTTCTGTGACCCATTGGTTGTTTAGGAGAGTGTTATTTAATTTCCATATGTTTATGGGGTTCTTGTGGGTTTTCTGTTGTTAATTTCCAATTTTATTGTGCTGTGATCAGAAAATATGCATAGAATTATCTGAATTCTTTGTGTCTACTTAAACATGTTCTGTTGGCCAGTATATGATCTATTTTAGTGAATGACCCATGTACAGCTGAAAAGAATGTATATTCCCATGTTGTTGAGTGGAACCCTCAGTACACATCTACTAGATCCATTTGTTCAGAAGTTTCAGTTCAGTTCCATTATTTATTTGCTGGTTTGTTGTTTGATTGATCTGTCTCTGTGACAATGGAGTACGACACAGCTATAAAGAAAGATTACATCAAGACTTTTATAAGTAAATGGATGTGACTTGAGACCATACTAATAAGTGAAATAAATCAAACTCACATGTGTAAATATAATATTGTCTCCTATTGTAAGAAACTGAAAGAGCAAATATGATCCAAAATTACAATAAATACTGTGTACGGGTAAGAAACTGATTAAAGAGGAAAAGTAAATGGGATGAGGGAAAGGAGAAAAGAAGGTAGGGAAAAGAAAAATGACATCAATTTGTATGCATATACATAAGATAACTACAATGACTACACTACTAATTATATTAGTTATTGGAAAAGTATTGTTGTTGTTTGTTGTTCTCTTTTGCTTTTTGTTTTTCTTTTCTGTTTTCTCTTAAATAAAAAAACAGACGGAAACCAATCAAAACAAAAGGATGAAAACATTAGGGGATTTCAAAACAAGATAATAAAAAGTGATTAATGTCTCCTGTTTTCTTCAAAATAGCTGTCCATACCACCACACATAATAAAATCAAACAAACCAAAACATCCTAAAACCAAAGAATGAAAGCATTATAGAACTTCAAACAAGATAATCAACAATGATTACCATAATACATACCATTATCTTCAAAATAGCTGCCCATACCATCAGACACAGTAAAATCCAACAAAACAATATAGAATAAAACCAAAGCTAACAAAATTATGAAATGATACAAAAATTCAAGACAAGATAATAGAAAATTAATAGTGGTTGCCAATTTCCCTTTTTAGATGTTTCCTCCACTATGACTTTCATATCTATTGTGCCTTTTTGATCCCACTATCTCCTTCAGTACTTTATGCTAGCAAGATAATTCATTGCTCACCTGTAGAAGTCCAAACCATTTCATCCATAAGCATGATTTCCAGTTACATCCATTTACCTAAAAAAGCCTCAAGAATATCCTATGTATAGCTGGGTAGCTTTCCACTGTATGAAAATACTATATCTTTCTTATCCATTCTGCAGTTGATGAGCAAGTTACCCTTGCCTTTTTCTGGTCTCTTGTCCCATGGAAAAACTGTTTTTTCTCTTTTGATTTTTAGTCTATGAATTTCCTTTTGAGTTAAATGTATTTCTTGTATACAGTATATTGATGGATCATGTTTCTTGATCCACTCTCCCTGTGTTTCTTATTGATGAATTGTGGCCATCTACACTAATGGTTGCAACTGGCGTGCATTGGTTCATCAATGCCATGGTATCCTCCTGCTGTTGACCCTCCACTTTTCCCCTTCATTCAGTTGCCTGTCCTGTTTCATGATCCTCCTCTGCTGCTGTTTCTGGAACCATGGTCATCTTTATCTTTCTCAAGAATTTAGGACTCTCTGTAGGTTGGTGGCCATCAGTTCCTTCAGTTGTTCTTTATCATGAGAGTATCTTATTTTTCCATCAGTTTTGAAATATAGTTTTGCAGGGCATCTTAACCTGGGTTGGAAGTTGTTTTCTTTCAGGATTTGAAACACTTCACTCCAAACTGTTCTTGACTTGATTGTTTGTGTTAACAAGTCTGCCATGATTCTGACTGGTTTTCCTTTATAGGTGATCTGTTTCTTTTCTTTAACAGTTTTTAATATTCTGTTCTTGTGCTGAGTTTCTGGGATCTTGCTTATTATCTGTCTGGGTGTGGGTTTACTTTGGTTGTGGCTAGTTTGAGTTTCATAAGCCTAGCTTATCTGTATGGCTATTGCTTAACTTTTCCCATGTTTCAAAAGTTTTCTGCTATTACTTATGTAAATAGTCTTTTTATTTCATTTGTGCTGACCCCCTGCTTTTTTGCTGTCACTATCAAATTATTTTTCTTTGCATTGTCTTGCAGCCATTGAATTGATATTTCCTAGTTCCTTGTTATTTTTGAGAGAGCTTTCCTTTCATGATCCTAACTGTGATCATGTCTTCAAAGTCTGAAAGTCTATCTTCAGTCTATTTCAAGTTGTTTTGCCAGCTTTCAATTGACTTTTTAATTCCCTGGATATGTCTTTGAATCTGTTTCATGCATTGTAATTCCTTATTATATTCATTCAAGATTTTTATCATTTTCCTATACTCCTCTTTTTCTAATCTATGTTTTTCTTTAGATATGCTTAGCAATTCTATGTTTGTATTATGTTTGTGATTTCTTCTTTTATCTGAGACATTATTTCTAATCTGGTTACTTTTACAGTCTCATGAAGTTGTTTCTTTACTTCAATTGCTACCCTCTTGGAGATTTCAGGTGTGTAACTTCCATTTTCTTCCACGACTATAACTTTCAGACTTGTTCTGTGTGGGATAGAGATCTGAGGCTCCTTTTTCTCCTTCATCTTGACATTTGCCTGGGTTCCTCCAAACAAACAAGTTATGGTGCCCCAGGCACTTCTCATGTTGGCTATCTCTCCATGGTGTAGGGAAATGGGACAGACACCTGGGTTTCTCTGAAACCAGGTTTCCAAGGTGACAACAGGGCATGGGGTATGCTTCTCTAGACCTGTGTAGCTACACTGAGAATTCCTCAATGGCCAAGGATGGATGGTGGTGGGGTGACTTTTTCTCTCAGCCTGTGTGAATACACTAGGACTTCCCTGATGGCAACAGGCACACAGGAGTGTGTCTGTCTGATTCTGCCAGTGTGCACTAGCTGCCTGAAGGAAGCAAATGTCTCCAATGGTGGCCTGGGGGTGCACAAGGTAGATCTGGCTGTTTCTCCCACCTGGGTTCACCGCCTACAGGAAGAAAGCCTTCCAATTGAGGCAGCAGATGCTCAGAGTCAGATCTGATTGTGTATCCCTGCCTACCATGGCTATCTGCAGGAAGCAAGCCTTCCAATGGCCAGAAATTTTGTTTGTTTAATCTTGCATACTTGTATCTGGTAGCCTGAGCAATTACTTTGAGGATAACAATATGCAATATAGCAACCATTGTTAAATTCCTGTCATGTTGTTTTGATATCCTATATTGCCATTATCATCATTTTGCTTTTTTAGTTTTTCAAAATTTTTTTTGCTTCTTGATTTTTTGTTGTCTTCTCTTTAAAAGAAAAACCTGTGAACACATGTTGATGGCTGATGACCCCAGACGCCTCCACAGGGAGATGCAGCAATGGAGGGGAACAGTAGATGTGACTGACTACACTAGCTGGTGGTGAGTGCTGAGGGCTCAGTCCTCCCATACAGGAGAGTAATTGGCTGGGAGTTATCTAGGGAAGGTACTGACTGAGTTCAAAACTCAGAGCTGCTACCAGCTCCATGTAGTGGCTCCCAGCAAGGCTCAAGCCCAAGAAGGTGAACTGACAGCTGCAGGCTAACTGAGTCTAGTCTCAGGCAGAGGGTTTAGGCTCACAGAGATGATCCACTACCCTACCAAAAAGCTACTGCTGGTGTGCTGGGATAAATCAACATGAATTGGGACTCTGTCCCAGTATATTGTCTACCAGTGACAACAGAGATAAACCAGGAAGTAGAATTTTTCCTTTTCTCCTTCTCTCTCTGTCTACATGTCTGTCTCTCTCTGTCTCTCTGTCTCTCTCTCTCTGTATCATTTGTTTTTTGTTATGGTGGTGGTGGTTTTGTTTTGTTTTGTTTGTTTATTTCTCCTTCATTTTTTGATGTTTTTATGAGTGTAAATATGGTTTCTATTCTCTTTGTGGCTGTGGTTTGGTTCTGCTCTTCGACCTCTTCTTTCTTTTCTTCCACTTTTCTCTACAAGTTTCCCAAAGTTAACTTGATCTCTTTGGTCCTTTGGCCTTACTTCAGTCTTCTACTACTTCTACTACTTCTACTACTACTACTACTACTTCTATATTTTCTCCCTAAGTCATTTTAAATTTTAACTCCTCTGTGCAAAATTGATATATTAAGGACATGAATACTGCATAAAATTTTCTGGTTTGCTTTAGATTATTTTCTTTTTTTAAATTTTATTTTAAAGAGGATAAAATTAAGCATAGCAAATAGAACAAAACATATCATAAGAAAGCAATGTAAGAGACATAAATTTCAAAGCAAGACAATCAGAGATCTTCACTATCTATCATATTGTCTCATTTTTTTCCAAATAATTGTCCATATCTTCACATACAGAGAACTCACATGAAACAACATAGTATGGAACTGATCTGAACAGGATGAAGAAGGTGTTTTAGGTCTTCAAGATCAGATAATCGGGAAGCCAACAATGGCTGTCATAGTATCTCTCATTCTCTTCAAAATAGCTGTCCATACCTTCATGTATGTTGAACTTAAACAAAACAAAACAGGCTAAGATCACTGTGAACAAAGAATGATAGTATGCTGGATTTCATATCATGACGCTATGGAATCAGCATTGGGTACTGTAGTGTCTCTTTTTCTTCAAAGTAGTTGCTCATTTCATCATGTGTTATATAATTGGTTCTCATAAACTGTTTATAAGTTCTATGCATGCATGAGCCTCTACATGTATATCTATCCTTTCCGTATTAGAGGGAAAAACAAAACAAACAAGACAAAACAAATTCCTAGAAAAACATGAAATGAAAAAGTTATATAAAACCACAATACAAGGTGATCTATAATGATTACTATGATGTCTCAGCAGTATATAACAATATTAATAGAAACAGAGCATTGGAGTCATTATAAGGCTTCAAAAGCAGGTAATAATCAAACCAGAGTGGGTATCCTAGTGAATCTTTCATCTTCAGTATAGTTTCCTATCCTCTTAGATTTGATACTATCAATCATAACAGATTTGAATAAAATCAATCAACACAAAATAGCAATCTAACAAACCAGATTCAAATAAGATCAGTCATAATAAGACAGTGTATGTTATACAGGGCTTCAGATTAAGTTAATAGGAAATTAAGGATGATCACCAAAACATAGCCTGCTATTTTTGGGATAGCTGTCCACGTCCTCAAATCTAGTGTAAGTAGACAAACTGGAACAGAATATAATCCATTTAAACAGAGTGGTAAGAATAATGTACATTTTAAATCCTGTTACACTGTTAGCAATATCCTCTGCCTTATTTTTTTAGAATATTCCTCCACTTTCACTCCCACAGGGTGCACTGCACATTTTGGGTCCCACTAACTCCCTCAGTTTTTAGATTGGGGGGAGCAACCTGCTATTTACCCTAACTGGTTCTGAACCTTCTGACTCCTGGGCTTGATCTCGAGTTGTATTCCTTTACCTATAAAAGCCTCAAGGTTTTCCTTCATTATAGCTGAGTAGTTCTCTACTGCACAAAAGTATCATGTCTTTTCAACCTATCTGCAGGTGCTGGTCGAGTTGCCCCTAGTTGTCTCTGGTTCCCTGTCACATAGAGCATTGTTTTCTCATATTTGACTTTTGGTTCATTAACCCTCTTTCAGGTTAATTATATTTCCTATACACAGCATCTCAATGGACCCTACCTCCTGATCTACTCTGCTTGTGTTTCTTTTTGTTAGTGTATCAAGGCCATCTACATTAGAGATTAGAGTCAACCTTCTCTGCCTCACTTCTGCTATGCTATTTTTCTACCATTGGTTGTCTACTTTTCTTTTTCATTCCACTGTCTGCCCCATTCTTACAGGCCTCTCTGCCACTGTTCCTGAAATCCTGGTATTTTTTCTCTCTCTCTCTCTAGAATGCCCTATCATATTTTTTGTAGGGTTGGATTGCTGGTCACAAATTCCCCCAGTTCCTCTTTGTCATGGAAGCTTCTTGTTTCTCCATTAATCTCTAGAGACAGTTTTACAGGGTACATCAATCTGGGTTAGAGGTTACTTTCTTTCAGGGCTTGGAATACTTTGTTCTAAGCTCTTCTTGATTTGATGGTTTGTGTCATGAAGTCTGTTGTGATTTTGATGGGTTTTCCTTTACAGGTGATCTGTTTCTTTTCTCTGATGCCTTTTAATATTCTGTTCTTATATTAGATTTCTGGGCTCTTGATTATTATATGTCTGGATGTATATCTGTTTTGGTTGCAGCTAGCTGAAGTTCTGTATGCCTGATACATCTGAATATCATTTCCTTTTCCTATGCTTGGGAAGTTTTCCTTAATTATTTTTGTGAAGAGCCTTTGTATTTCATTAGTGTTTACTCCTCCTTCTTCATTGACATTTTTTATTCTTAAGTTATAGTTTCTCTTTTCATCTTCTAGACTGTATTGTTACTGCCTGTTTCCTTGTTATTTTTAAGAGATCTTTCCTTTCACAATCACACATTGCAAACTTATTTTCAAGTTTTGGTAATCTATCATTAGTTTCTTCCAAGCAATTTTGCCAGCTTTCAATGGAGTTTTTAATTTCCTGGTAATCTCTTTGAATGTGTTTCATATGTTCTAGTTTTTTTTATGTTTTTCATAGAAGGTTTCCCTCCTTTTTCTGTATTCCTCCATTTTTCCATCTTTGTCTTCTTGTGAGGTGCTTAGCATTTCTTTTATTAATCTTCTTATATCTTGATTTACTTGTATTAGTACTTCAGTTTTTGAGTTCTTCTATAATGTCATGAAGATATTTCTTTATGTCAGCTGATACTGTGTCCAATATTGTTGGCCTCGATCTCTTCTATATTTATCTCTCCTGAACCCATATTCCCAGAGTTGGTGGCTGGAGGCTTTTTCTTATTTCTTTCTCTTGTTATATTTCTGGTTTCTTCCATGCAGGTGTATGGTGGAGGTCCCAGCCCCTTTCCATATTGGTTATGGTTCTTCTGAAGCATGCTGGTTAGTGATTGCTGCCCTCTCCAGTTTGCTGTTGATCACTGAGGTGCAAGCAGGGGCAGTGTAGGCTGGCTTCTCCTCTCCAAGCCAGTCAGCTGGCAGGGGGCCTTCACATGTTAGTGTGTGCCAAGCAGATGTAACTGGTTCAGGACAAGTTCTGGGGCAATTTCATCTCTGGGTATTGTGTCCCAGCCAAGGGCATGACCCAGCCCAAGCAGATCCCACCAATCTGCTCTGGGCCAGGAGTGGCCAACTGAAGCCACTGCAGTTTCTGGTTCAGGCCCATCCTGCCCAATTCCAATATGTCATCCAGCCAGTCATTCCCCTCCCACAAGAGGACCAAATTCCAAGCACTCACCACAGGTTAATGCAGATCTCCATGCCAGCTCCATTCTCCAATGTGATGCATCCTCCCACTGAGGGCCTTGGGCTCACCAGACCCCGACTTCAGCATGACCATGACTTCAATGAGACCATGAGTTGTCTGATGCCAAGGCACCCAGCACAGAATGGGACTGGCTCCAGTTGAGTGCATGTGACTCCAGCCTTCCGTCCACATATTTCTTTTCTTTGTATTTGTTTTTGTTTTTCTTTTTCCTTAGTTTTTTTCTTGGGTCATGAAAATCCCTCTCCTTTTGTCCGGTCTTCATGGTGGTAAATTCTAGTGTCTGAGCTGTTTCTCTCAGAAAGGCTTTTTACCTTGCTACTTATCAATCTGCCATCTTCCTGATTCTCTCTGCTTTAGATTTTTTATATTAACCACAAATCTAATCATACAATTAAAGGTGGCAAATTAATGGTTAGCTCAGTTTGTCATTTTCTAGGCCATGTTATCACAATTGTTCTAAACAGTATTCCTAGTATTCCAAGACTTCCTGGTATTCCAAGACTGAGATTGAGTAAGAATCACAAGAAATACTATTGAACAGTGCCAAAGAACCAGGGACTGTGCCAAACAGGCAGCAACTTATCATCTCCACCAAATTGAAGCTCTATAATTTTTTTTATTTTAAAGAGAATAAAACAAAAGAGGGCAGAATAAAACAGATCAGAACAGAACAACATAAGCAACACAACACTTTACAATAAGACAACCAGACATTAACAGTAGCTATCAAAATATCTCTTTCTCTGCTATAGTTGAGCATAGTTTCAAATACAATAATATCAAACATAACAAAATAGTATAAAACCATTCAACAGAATGAAAGAATTACAGGACATTCTGAACCAAATAACGGAGAATGATCAATGACTACTATAATATCTCATTTTCAATAAAAAATTTGTTTATACTATCACATATATTAAAATCCCAAGAACACAACATGATATAACTCATGGTAATAGCAGAGCAGAAGCATGGTAGGACTTCTAAGAAAGACAATATTAAATCAGCAATGGCTGCCACAATGTTTTGTTTTCTTCAAAACAGCTATTCATACCATCACACATAATAAAGTCAAATAAAACAGAATAAAACCATTCCAACTGATAAATGAAAACATTGAAAGGCTTCAAAGCAATGAAATGGGAAATCATGATTACCATAAAATCTTATATACTCTTACCAACTCTCATACTAGGGAGACTGTATGGTATTTACACATGTGAGTTTGGTTTATTTCACTTATGAGTATGGTCTCAAGTTGTGTCCATTTATTTATAAATATCTCAATGTGATCATTCTTTATAGCTGAGTAGTACTCCATTATATAAAAATGCCACAACTTTTTTATCCATTCCTCAGTTGATGGGCACTTAGGTTGTTTCCAAGTTCTGGCTATTACAAATTGTGCTTCTATACACATGGGTGCACATATATCACTGTGGTATGATGTTTTCAGATCTTCTGGGATTATGCCTAGAAGTGGAATAGCTGGGTCAAATGGGACTTCCAAACCCAGAATCTCTATAATCTTACAACAGACTCAAAACCCAAAAACCAAGCTGCACTTGAAGATACCTCAGAGAAGTAATCATCACTGAAGAGTCCTAAATACTAGCAATGAATCAACCCACCATAGGCAATTTACAAGCATCATCACAGGAATTAAACTAGAAATAAAAAGAAAATGAGAACACAGTTAAACAAAATGACATCCAAGACATCCAGTTCACCAAAGGCAAACCCAGGAGAAAATGAGGTGAGACAATTCAAGAGCCACCGCCTGTCTCTCTGAAGTGGTTATAACAATGCAGTAGAATGATGCTCTAGAAAATAAATGAAATCAGAAGTAATTTCTCAGGCAGCTGCAGAGATATCATCCACAATGAAAACCATGATTAGTGAGTCAAGCAAACACACACACAAATAAAAAGATGAATTTAGGGGAACTGAAGCCATGGGCTGAGGATTTAGCTTAGTGGCACAAGTGCCTGCCTGGCAAGCACAAGGTCATGAATTTGATACCCAGTACAAAAAAAAAGAAAAGAAAAGAAAGAAAGAAAACTGGAAGCCATGAATGGTCAGCATAGGAAAAAATGGAATACATAAGGCAGATTCAGCAGATATTCAGAATAAAAATTCCATTAAAGTATTTATAGCAAATTAAGCCATTGTGAAGACAGGATCTCAGATATAGAAGACAGGCTTGCAATTAGCAATCATGAAAAAGACTTCTTAAAAACAGCAAGGGACCATGAGAAATCAATCCAGCAGCTGTTAGATGAGGCAAAGAAGAATAACTTATGATTGATTGGAGTCAATGAAAAATCAGGAGATACCACAAGTAATATTTTTTAAAAAACTGATCACAGACATCATGGAAGAAAACTTCCCTGGTGGAGAAAAAGAATTTGACATAAAGATATGTGGGACATATAAAATTCCAACAACCAAATTCAAAAAATCTACAGTCAGGCATATCATAGTCAAGATTCTAGAAATTCAACACAAGATTAGAATCTTAAAAGCTTTAAGAGAAAAGAACAAATCACCTATAAAGGAAAACCCATCAGAATTACAGCTGACTTTTCAGCACCAATGTTCAAGTCAAGGACAGCTTGGAGAGAAATATTTCAAAGTCTAAAGGAATACAACCTTCCACACAGATTGATGTACCCCACAAAGCTATCTTTCAAAACTGATGGAGAAATGAGTTATTTCCATGACAAAGAACATCTGAGGAAATTTATGAACACCAAACCAGCATTCTAATAGATATCGAAGGAAATGAGAGAAAGTGATAACAAAGACTACAACTCCACAGACCCTCAAGAGAAATAATTTACCAGGTAAAGGAAAATTTAAACTGAGGGAGGGGGGAAAAAGGAAGCCAACAATAGGAAAGTAACATAATAAGGATAAATCAGTACATATCAGTTATAACTGCCAATTTTAATTGTCTCAGTTCATTAATCGAAACACACAGACTGGCAGAATGGGTCAAAGGCAAAGTCCAAAAGTGTGCTAAATAAAAGAAACACCTTTAATTCAAAATGAAATTCTTAGACTGAAAATCAAAGGATGGAAGCAACCAGCCCACCTCCCTGGTAAGCAGCCATTGCTCGGGCAAGCAGTGGCCACTCCAGGGGAAGAACCACCCAGCATTTCCTGAGATCTGCACCATGCTGCACCATGCTGGAACTGTGAAACCAAGCAACCAGCCTTCCTGAGATCTGCACCATGCTGCACCATGCTGGAACTGTGAAACCAAGCAACCAGCCTGCCTCCCTGGAAAGCAGCTGTGAGCCTACCAGCATGTGGGCTGAGAATCAAGAATCCTATCTCCCCACCCCCATTAGCCAATGGGAGCCAGAGGTCTGAGCATCTCTTGGGAGGTTGACCATATGCAATATAGCAAATACGGGGCATTTTCTTCTACCATCTCTTTGAAGGCAAATGTTATCACTGTTTTGCTTTGTTCTAATTAATTGCATTGCTCTATTCAATATTCTGTTTTGTTAAGTTCTAAAATGTTCTGTATTTGGTTTGATTTTGCTATACCTGATTGAAAGAATAACTATTGTGAAGATAATGAGATATACTACGGTAACCTATTACTGTTATCCCAGGAAGCTGTTGTGACATTCTGTACCAATTTCACTGTACTCTCTCAATTGGCTTTGTTCTGTCTTGTTCTGTGGTATTTTACTACCTTCAAAATAAAAATAAATAAAAATAAATAAAATGGACGCACAGGAAATCTCCCAGAGACCAGCATCGCGGCCTGACTCTTTGGGACCGGAACCTCCGGGACCCGCAGAGTGGCCCGTCCTGTTTGGATTGAAAGTCTGTGGAGACGGGCATCTCGACCCGACTGTTTGGGACTGGTAGGCCCACCCTTCATCCACAGGGAATTTCCCGGAGACCAGCATCTGGGACAGGTCTGTTTGGGCCCATAGCCCCGCACTTTACCCCCAGGAAATCTCCCAGAGACCAGCATCGTGACCTGACTCTTTGGGACTGGAACCTCCCGGGCCAACAGAGTGGCCTGGGCTGTTTGGTTTGGGAATTTTGCAGAGACTGGCATCTTGGCCAGGTCTGTTTGGGACCAGGAACTTTTCAGAAACCAGCATTTTGGCCTGACTTTTTGGGACCTGTAGGCCCACCCTTCACTCCCAGGGAACCTCCTGGAGACCTGCCTGGGACAAAGTAAGGTGGTGGCCTGGCCTGCCTGAGATTCCACAGGCTCCAGGTTGACCACACCCAGAATTCACCTTACAACTTAGGGAGCCAGGAGCCCACAGAGGGGAGTTAGGACCCTGTGAGGAAGCCAAGAGCCTGTGGGTGAGCCACTGCCCCTCCAGGAACTGAGGGTGCAAGAGGTAATTCGCCACACATGCAGAGAAAGCATTGGAACAACACTCTAAGCAAGGAAATATAGAAAAATGACAAAAGGAAAGCCCAAAAGGCAGGCTCAAAGCTTTAGCCCTCCCCCAGAAAATTTAGAAGCCATGTACCTAGAAGAAAAAAGAAGCCATATACCTGAAATGTCTGAAATGATATCAAATGATATAAAGATGCAACTAGGGAAAGCTATGGAGAAATTCAAATCAGAAATACTTGCCCAGGTAAAAGAAGCATTGATAAAAATAGTGAAAGAAATAGTGAATGCATCTAGTGAAAACACAGCTAAAAAATTAGAGGAAAAAAGCAAACAGATAGAATCCCTCAAAGAACAATATAAGAAATAAAGAAAATGCATAAAGCAGATTCAAAGAGATATACAGGAAATCAAAAATGCTATTGAAAGCTGTAAAAACCAACTTAATGAAAGTGAAGATAGAATTTCAGACCTCGAAGATAAGATTGCAGCCAGTGAGCAGGAAAGACAAGATCTTTTAAAAATAACAAAGAATCAGGAAATAACAATTCAACACCTGCAAGATGATGCAAAGAAAAATAACAGAAGATTAATAGGGATCAATGAAAAAGAAGGGGACAGCCCAAATGATATCAAGAGGATATTTA